>SAUE01000273.1:32870-49551 GCA_009724625.1 Deladenus siricidicola | reverse complement strand
TACTAGTATGTTTTGCTGTAGTGACAATGCTACTGTAGTGACAAGCTCGGATCGGGGAGGTGGTATTTTTTTTTTTGGAAATTTTGAATTTTTTAAAGACTTTTTAGCGCCAAAAGAAAGAGCTTGTCGAAAGCGTTTCAAGAACACCGTCAACACTTTGGCTCATTTGTATCTTTGTAAACAGAAAAAATAAATTTAAAAATTTTTTTGACCATAATTTTTGTAAAGCTTAAAAAATTAAAAATTTTTGGCTCTTACCTCCCCCCCCCCTTATGGAAAATTTATGAGCTCGTTCACTGTCGCTATAAAAAATTATTACTAAAAATGTTGTGAAAATTTGGCTCAGACTCCTTTGGATTATAGGGTAAATTCTCTCAATACAGTATACAGTAACCGACTAATTTTTCACTAAATTTAAAATTTTTTATTTAGAAATTTTAGAAATTTGGCTGAAAATGCCAAAATGTAAATATGCAGATTCGAATATTTATTTTTTATTTTTGTTGATTATTTGCTCAATCTCCGGCGCTTCCAGCCTAGAGGAAATTCGCTTTGAGATCGATGAAGGTTTGAATTTTATATATTTCTTT
Organism: Deladenus siricidicola; assembly: GCA_009724625.1. Lineage (NCBI taxonomy): Eukaryota > Metazoa > Nematoda > Chromadorea > Rhabditida > Sphaerulariidae > Deladenus > Deladenus siricidicola. The sequence continues at coordinate 48,961 of SAUE01000273.1, read as the reverse complement.
TAATTACTTTGCCCCGCCCACTGTAACAGTATACAGCAACCGAATTTACCTCGTTCACATTAGCGAGCTACAGTAACCGAATCCCCTCGATCACTTTAGCAGTATACAGTAACTGAATGACCACCCATCGTCTACTTTAACAACATAGAATAGCTTAATCCCGCCCACTTTTTTAGTGTAATGTACCGTATATTATAATCAATTTGATTGTCTAGAATTACCGATTGGCTCACTGGTCGGGCGATTGTGGACGCGCTCGAACGCCACGATAGCGAGCGTCTTTTCGCGCGGCTATCGCGTAAGCGCCGCGCCCGACGTCCCCGCACTCTTCGAGATCAACGCGACCAGCGGCGAAATTACGCTAGCGGCGCGCATCGATCGCGAAGCGCTGCCGCCTGCCGCAAATAAGCGCCATCGCGCTTTGTCGCGTAAAATTGGAAATAATGATGTTGGTAGCGAGGCGGCGGAATTAAATTTGATTTTAATCGCGAATGAGAAAAGCGATAATTTTGAAGCGACAAATTCCTCACTTTCGACGCAATTGCCAACTATCATCGATATACAAATTCTCGTGAATGATATCAACGATAATTCGCCCATGTTTCCAGCGCAATTTCAGGTAGATACAGTAGTAAAATTTTTGGCTTACACCAGAAGAATAAAGAACGCTTCATTAAAAAATGTCTTTTTCGAGGGTTTTCAGAAACTTTTTTCAAAATGTTTGCATCTTTTCTGTGTATTGAGGAAAATTAATTCATATTAAAAACAACATCATCAGAACTTTTGCCGCACCCTGTATAAAAAGAGATAAAGCAGCACCCTTTAGCTAACAATAAGCTATTCATCTAATTATTGTTAAGTCGAGATCAGCCGCTTAGGCTGCATCGCTGATCAAGGCCGCACTTTTTCCAAAAACGCTGCAAAAAATGCCAAGACGGATGCAAAGTATGCATTTTTCGGATGCAAACGAATCCGCCGCTTCTTTTCGCTAAAAGTCTCTAAATAGGCGGGGCAATACATATGTGAAGAACAAAAGATAAAACCATGAATAGTGAGCGGAAGGGATGAGGAGGGAGCGGAGAAATGAAGAAATGCCTTTAAAAATTAGTTTGAAAAATGAATCCATTTTTTGAATCCGGATTCAACGTGGATCTCTGCGTGGGGATTCATTTCAGATTTGGCAAGTTACAAGTTACAGCTCTACACCTAATTACTTCCGAGCCCATGAGCTCACAGTCCCTTGAGGCACCCAACACTTTTATTTACACACGTGTATACATATGTATGTATGTATGTATACACACAACATTTTATATGAAAACATTTTGAACCCAGTTTGAAAATTTTTTGCAGCAAAAAAGTTTAGAACATTTCCGTTATTGAGAGCGCGCACATCGGCAGTCATTTTGTCTTGTTGAGCGCACGCGACGGCGACGCGAGCGCGCGCAATGCGCAAATCCGCGCTTACCGCCTCGTGTCGGACGACGCGGCCGCGTTGCGCGCCTTTCGCCTCGTCAACAGCTCCGTCGGCAGCGGCGGCGTTGTGGCGGCTGACTCCGCTGCTGCTGCCACAGCTGCAGACGACAGCGGACTACTGCTGTTTTTGGAAATTTTGCTGCCGTTGGATCGCGAAACGACGCAATTCTACAACTTTGAGCTGATCGCCGAGGACAACGGCGTTCCGTCAAGGTTACAATTCTTTTTTTTCCATTACTTTCTGTAACTTATGTGTGAACATATAATATGAGATTTCTTCGCTATGGCTACGGTGTGACCGTACGGTAGGTGTGGCTACAGTAGGCAACTTGACGCCAAGCAATTTGTCGACTTTTTGTGCCAAGATCGATAAGAAATTTAAAAATACCATAGGATTTTCAATTGGATTCGACGAATCGAATCGCTTAAATCGCTTAAATTTTTTAAACTTCTTTAGAAAAAATTTTTGCTAAAAAACCAAAAAAAGATAAAAAAAAATTACTGTTAAATTTTTTTGTAAATTTCAAATTTTTAATTTTTAGAAAATAACTTTTTTTTTCTAAAAGCTTAGAAAAAAGGCGCTTTGTAAGCCGTTCGATTCCAAATCTAAAGGTATTTTAAATTTTTTATACGACTTGAAATGAAGTCTGCAGATCACTTGACGCGTACAACATGTCACGCTGGCTCGATTCCAGCTCACACCATCATTTTGGATGGCATGCGATCAGGGATGTGACTTTATTCATTTTTTGAATAATGAATCACGGCTTGAGTCATGATTCAAATGACTCATTACTCGAAATCCACATTAGAAAAAAAAATTTCGATTGGAATATAGAAATGTTGCAAGATTATATGTTTTTGAAGAATTATTATCAAGTTTTAATAATAAAATTCGGAATTGTTAGCCCAATTTTGGGGAATGATTCACTTGAATCATGATAAAAATGAGTGGAATTATCGAAGATGACTCCCATGATTCATCCACAGTAATTCCAGTCACAGCCCTGGTTACAATAAAATGGTAAGTGAAATGGACAGAAATCCGCCCAAATCTTGCTGATAGATACAGTAGCTTTTCAGTATTATACAGTATTTTCCTCTCCGATCTGTCCTTTACATATTTCTTCCGCACATATCATTGCATACATATACATATTATACATACATATCTGTGTATGTAGAAGCGGCTCAATGGCGCTACACGTCAGCGTACTGGACGCGAATGACAACGCGCCCGAGTTTGCGCACTCCGCCTACAGCTTGACCATCACCGCGTGCACGCTAGCCGACGATCGGCCGACAATGAGCGCCGGCTTCCGAGTCGCGGCCGCGGACGCGGACGAGGGCGCGAACGGAAGAGTCGGCTATCGTATTCTCGCCGCCGACCAGCCGCCGAACACGTCCGATGATTTCAGCAATTGCGGAATTTCGATCGACGAAACGAGTGGCGACATCTATTATCAGGTATTTATCTAGAATACATCACCCCGCCCCCATTATTTCCATTAGTGGAGGAAATATAGGCGTAATCTCTCTCTTTTTCTCTGTCTGTCTGTCTGCCTCTCTCTTTCTCTGTCTCTCTCTGAGTCACTCTCCATTTTTCTCTGTCTCACTCTCTATTTTTCTCTGTCTTACTCTCTGTCTCACATTTTTCTGTCTCTCTCTGTCTCTCTGTCTCTTTCACTCTCATATAAATATAAAAATTTGTCTGTACATAATATATCAAAAACACTACAGTAGATCATGCTTAATGGAAACTAAAAAAAGAACAACAAAAATTTAAACAAAAATTTGTCAAAGACAATAATTATTTCAACAACAAAATAATAAATTTTTCAACAAAAACAACAAATATTTCAACAACAAATTTTTTTCTTATTTCAGCGTAATTGCGAGCGCGGCAATTCGCGCTGCCTCTTAGTTGTGGAGGCGGCGGACGCGGGCGTACCGCGTCTCGCCGCGCGAACATTTTTGAACGTAAGTTTTGAGACGGACAGCGGCGCGCCGCCAATGTCGCTGGGTGTGGTGAACGCGGCGCCCACCGTCGACGACGAGCGCCAGCCGACGACGACGAGAAGTGATCGCGCCATTTTAGTCAGGTACCGCACATTTTAATCATTTACCGTACATGTACCGTATGCATGTAACAATACCGTATGCAAACGGTTACAGTTAGCAAAGCAGAAATGCTTTAAATACAGGCGTCCGACGTAATTATTTGCTAAATTCGAAATCATTTTTGTATCTGTGTTGGGTTGGGTGGAAGCCCCGGGAAATCACTGCCCCCAACACAGCTTTAGGTTTTGTGGGTTATCGGACCCCTAATTTTTTTAAATAACTTTTTTAGGTTTTCTGGCACAAGTAATTCAAACCAAATGCTGAAAAGCTAACAAGTCTTTTAAATAGCTAACAAGTCTTTGTCAAGTTTAGACATTTTTCGGACGATTTTAACCCCCCCCCCCCATGAGACAAAACGCGAATTAATTTTTGGATCCACAGCAGGAAGCTGTGTGCTGAGACTCGAAAAAAATGGCGGCGCGAGCAGGCGCAATGAAAAGTTTTTTTTCACTTTTTAGGCTTTAGAGTTTCATTTTTGCTACTGGGGTGGGGCATAGCGACCGCCCCCCCCCCACACGTGTTGAAGTCTAATTGTAAGCCAAAAAATGTTTGGAGTTCCAATAACCCATAGGAACAATGCTTTATTTATTTATTTTTTAAAACCTCGTCGATTCTAGACACTATCCGGACCAAGCGCTCGCCCACTCGCTCGTCGATGAGAATACGCCCGTCAACGCTACCGTAGCTCTGGTGATGATTGTGGATCGTAGCTCGAATAACGTGGCGAAATTGCGTTTGAAAATTTTCAGCAACGAAAACGATGGCGGCGGCGGCGATTTTCGCTTATATTGTGGCGAGGGATTCGCGATTTTGAGGCTAAACGCACCGCCGTCGACGCTGACGCGCGCCAAGTACACGTTCACGGTGGGCGTCGACGGTGATAGCGCGGCGGCGCAAATTCAGGGCGGTTTTGCGCAAAACATTACGGTAGTCAGCATTTTTTACTTTATTTTCTAAAAAGATTTTGATTAGAAAAAATGAGATGTTTTGAATTTTTAGCATTCGGGCAGAGGGGGAGGGGTCGAGGGGAGAAGGGAGGGGTAAAGGGGGAGCAGAGGGTGGAGGAGAGAAGGGGAGGGGGTGGTTTGCTCCCCATTGCGAAAAATTTAAAATTTTTCACGTAAATCGGAGATAGAATGACACATTTTCAGTTAATTTTGGCTATATATGTACATATCTTCAAAAAATCACTTGTGGTTGAGGTTGAATTGAACAAAAATTTTCTTCAAAATTTTTAAAATTTTCTAAAAAATGACCAATTTTTAAAAATTTTTCTCACCCCTGATGCATACATAATTAACAAAGCCTATGTACTTTTTATAAACTTTTTACGTATTTACACAAAAATTCAATTCAGATATATGTACGCGGCAAAAACGACATTGCGCCACAATTCGATGCGGCGACGCTTCGGCCACTGCAACTGCGCACTTCGCTGAGGGCGGGCGCTGAGCTAGCGCAACTTCGCCTGCTTACCGTAGCGAATTCGTCGGCGAACGTCGAATTCGAATTGCTGTCGCAGCAAAACGCCGATGGCGAGCTGGTGGACGTGTTTGCGCTTCACGCGCGCTCGGGCGTTTTGCGCCTGCGCGCTGGCGGCGACGGCAAAAAACCGCTGCTAGCGCACCACAGTCCGTATTCGCTGACGCTGCGCGCGCGTCATGCGTCGGAGGCGTTGTTGCGGTTCGCCGAGGCGGAGGTTCGCGTCGACGCGTTCGACGACGCGAATTTGGAAATGCGCGAATTTTCGAACAATTTCGGCTTGGCGTTCGTGCCGACTCGATGCGTAGCCTGCGGCGGCGAGCGATTCGCCGAAGTTGTCGTCGTCGACGCCACCGACGGCGGCGCACAATCCGATGATGACCACACCCAATTGGCGCCAAACGCAAACTATCAACAATTGGTGAACGTTCAAATCGAACACAATTGTCATTTACATGCTGCAAATGCACAAATTCCCGAAAATTCACTTGTGCCCGAGGCGAAAATTGGCGGCGAGGCGGACCGCTTCGGCGTCTATTCGATTTGGATTGCGGAGAACGCGCCCACGAATACCGTAGTTCTGCGTGTCCGAGCCGTGACCACGTGGAAATTTGCGAATCTCACGGCGCCAAACGACGTGAATTACTCGATTGTCGACGCGCCGTGCTTCGGCGACAGCGGCGACGAGTTCGCGGAACTTCGCGCCGCCGAGCTAAACTGCTTGGCGAGCGGCGACGCGCGCGCGTTTGCGATCGACGAGCACACCGGCGCTATCACTGTAGCGCGTCCTCTGGACTACGAGGCGCGCGACTTCTACGCATTCGACGTCCGAGCCGAAGTTCGCGCGGACGGCATGGGCGAGCTTTTGGGCTGGCCGCGAGCGGCCAGCGCTCGCGTTCAAGTCTTCCTCGAGGCAAGTTTTTTGGCGCGGTGTTTGAGTTTCATTCATGTATTTTCGTATTTTCTACAGTAAGAATTTTCCACAGTTAGTAAAGCGCATCTACTGTAATTTTCTCCCTTCTTCTCCGAGAATTTTCTACAGTAAGAATATTCGAGTTATTAAAGCGCTTCTACTTACTTACTTACAGCATATACGCTAAACTGTAGGATATTAGCGGGAAGAATGTAGAAAATTACAGTACATAGATGAGCTTTACTAACAACGGAAAATTCTTACTGTATTTGTTTGAATCGAACTCAAACATTCAATATAAAATTTTACATGGTGTTTCAGTTCTAATACATATTCAAATATTCTCACAAAATTTTTTTGTTTAAAATACCACCTCAAAAAGTATACAAAAATTTACTTCTTCGATCAGTGACGTATTAGGGGGACAATGGGGCAAAGGGGGCAGGGGGCCATCCGCCTAAAGAAAAGGGGACAGGATGCCATGCCCCCGGAGGGGACTAGATGCAGGGCATTTACCTGAATGGGGGGGGGTGAGGCCGGAGGGCCATGCCTCTCGGAAAATTCTTACAGTAAGACTTTTCTACAGTATGAATTTTCTACAATAGGAATTTTTACGGACAAATCTACAGTAAGACTTTTCTACAGTAAGAATTTTTAGATGTTTAACTGCGTTGCGAATTTAGCCGCGTATGGCTGAGAATTTTATTTTTTATTACATAAAATTATTTTAATAACGAAAAATTCTTTTTCCAGAACGTCAACGACAATTCTCCATTCTTCCCCGAGGAGATATTCTATGAGAATTTGCGCGTGTTCGACCCCTCGCCGCCGACGCAACAATTGCGCGCAATTGAGGCGATGGACTTGGACGAGAACGACAAAATCTCGTATTTTGTGTGGCAGGAAGCTGAAAATACTTCCACTACCACGAGAAATCTCTTCGTCATCGACGAGCGGAGTGGCGCGATTGTGCCGAATCGAAGTTTAACGGACAAATTGCGCGTTGGCAGCGAATTTCAGGTTTAAATTTGCAGAGGGAAAAGTGGTCAATTACTAGCTAGTACTACAGTACTATTACTACAGTAGTCTCTTAATGTCTAGCTGTCTCTATTTCTTGTATAATTCTCAAATTTTGCAGATAAAAATTGGCGCCAAAGACGCCGTGGGACACTTTTCCGCAAACAACGCCACCGTATTCGTAAAAATTATTCCCTCCGATCTGCCGCTACCCTCATTTCATATTGCGACGATAAACATTTCGGCGGACGAATTCTTCAGCCCGAAGCAACAGGCGTTCAACGCTGTCTGCGTCGACGTCGACAACAGCAAAAACAACAACAACAGCAGCAGCAGCAACAGCAGCGCAGTGCTGTTATTGCCGGTCGGCGAGAAATGTCACAGCTATTCGAATTTTCAGAGAAATGTAATCTTTTTTATACCATAGGATAGATATTACTATTATACAATATGTATTTAAAAAAATTTATTTAAAAAAATTTATTATTTAAAAAAAGTTTAATAAAAAAAGTATTTTAAAAATTTATACAGTATGCATTAATTACCGCACGTACAGTTACCGTATGTAGTAGTTTGTAATTACAAAATATATGGGCGTAATTACGAAAATTTATCTTCATAACTCGTAACTTGTAATTCATCAAAAAATTTTCACAAAAGTTTCACAATTATTGAGAAATACACAAAATATGAAAAAAAAATTTTTAATCAGAAAATTAAAATAAATTGTTATTATTTTTTTAAAAGCTATTTTTATTGCTATTTCTATTTTTTAATTTGCTATTTTTTAAAAGAAAATTCTGTAAAAATCGTTTTTTTCGGAAGCGCCTTCATAAATCTTCAAAAATTCTTCTGTAGGCACCATAGAAAATATTCCCTAGGCACCAGGGGTGAGTCGAAAATTAAATTCCGAAAATATGGCCATATTTTTCAAAAAATTTTTTTTTCATTTCAATTTATATCTCATGAAAATGCCAGGCTTTAGTTTTTTTTAGTGCTAAACCAGGATTAAGTGCTAAATTTTTTTAGATTGCAAAATTTTGTATTAATTTTGACCATATTTCTTCAAAAAATTACGTTTGAATTAATGAACAAAATCGAAAATATTCTCACCCCTGCTAGCTATGCACCATAAAAAGAATGAAGATTCAAATTTCCGCCTAATTTACCGTATTTTGATTTAGCGAATGCCCGCCGACTATACGATAGTCGAGCCGTGGTGGATCAACGGTTTTCTGGCGATCGATCACCTCACCGGCCGAATTCGAATAAACTCCGAATTTTTCAAATCCGCCGATCCACAATTTCGCCACCGTATCGCCGCCGGCGACTTCGACGGCGCAACCGTACCGTTCAAAATTCTGCTAAAATCTCCGCTGTTTTGGCTGGTGGTTCGTGCGCGCTTCTACATTCTGCCGAGCAGATACGGTAGCAGCGGTGGCGACGGTGGCGGTGGCGACGATAGGTACGGTGAGTACGGTAGATTCCGCAACGGTTCGCTGGTAGGCGGCAACGACGAAGCAGAGAGCGCGGAGTACGGTAGTAATGACTTCTTGGCGGAGAACGACAGTAGCGAGTTTCGCAGCCGCCAACAACTTACCGTACCAAAAAAACCTCACTTTTTGGGGGGCAAAACTGATGAGGACTCAACTTTCTACCGTACACCGCCGCCGCCGCCACTGCTAAGCGTTACGGTGAACAAAATTCAAACGGCGACAATTGGCGCGCCAATTGCGCGCATATACATCGCGCGGGGACTGGCACCGCCACAGCATTTGCGTTTGCGCTGGCATCAAATTCCGCAGTACAGTGATGAGAAGAGCGCGAATGCAAATTTCGAGGATTACGATAACATTTTCGCCAATTCCGGCGCGTTCGAGGAGAATGTGAAGCAGGAAATGCAGAACAGCAACGGCCGCAAATTGGCAAAATCGTTGCTGCTGTCGAGACGCTCGCGGCAAGCAGCACAGCAACAGCAGCAGCAGCCACAACAGCACCCAGCACAACAGCAGCAGCTACATCACATAGCACAACAGCAGCTGCTAAAAAGCGCAGCCCAACAACAGCAGACAGCTGCGCGTCTGCGGCAGCAACAGGAACAGCAGCAGCAGCGACATGGTGCAAGTGAAGAGCAGGATTTCGCGGAGTTTGGCGAAGACGGCGCGCAAAAGTCGATCGAACGCGTCGAATTCATCGCAGACAACGAGGGCGTCGTGAAAATCGACCGCCGCAGCGGAATTGTGACGCTGAGCGCGCCGAGCGCCGATGCGCTCGACGCGCTGACGACGACGAGCGCGGCGGCAGCCTCCGCCGCCGCTAAAAGTCGCGCCAACAAGGCGGAGCGCGCCATCGTAAACCTCGAAATCGTTCGGCCAAACGCGAAATTTCGCGAGAAATTTCAGCTTGAAGTCACTTTTCCGGCTGCCGGCGAAACCGACGAGCAGGTAATAATCAATTTATTTTCATTTGACTGTTCGTGGCCGCGTGTTTGTCAAAAAATGGCAGCCCTTCGTAAAATTCACACTAGGCTAGGTAATGCGTAAGCGTACGGCTCAGCCTTCGCATAGGCTCGAGATTTGCCCACTCGCCTAAGGCTTAGGCTCCACATAGCCACGGGGCTTGCCTAAGACTCAGGCATAGCCATGAGACTTGCCTACTCGCCTAAGGCTTAGGCTAAGCGTAAGGCTCAGACTCGCATAGCCACGGGACTTGCATAGAAATAACATCATAATATTAGACTAATGCCTGAATTTTATACATACATACAGAGTTGTTATTTTTTACAAACGAACATTTTGCCATTTTTGACAAACGCGCGGCCAAAACCTGTTCGACGGAATACGTATGTGTAGTGTGTGGCATATATGTATATATGTATTGTCTATGTGTAGGCCGTTGGGGGAGAAGGACGCATAGGTCTTTTCTCTGATCCTGGATTCTGACGAATAAAGATGGTACATAAAATACAGTAGAAGTAGTACATCCCAAAACATCAATCACTACATATGGATTATATTCAATTTTTGCCACACCTCACCCCCCCCCCTCCCCCCACTATCGACCGAATGTGAATGAGTAAGACAAATTTTAAGGAAAAATTAAAGAAAATTTAAAATAAAAATAAAAATTCAGGAATTTCCATTTCTCCCAAAGCGCACCATTCACGTGGAGCGCGTGTGGGAGTACGCGGACGGCGATTTACTCTTCGATTTGAACGCGCGGAACGCGTCGCATCTAGCGTTCTACGCCGTCGACGCGAACAATCCTTTCGTGCACGTGCTGACGAACGGTGAAATTGTGGTGAAATCCGCCAGCGAATTGGCGCAAATTGCACATTTTCGCGCCGCCGTCGACGTGGAGGACCGCAAGCGGACGTCCGTCCACACAATGCAGCTTCACTTCGTCGTGGACGTATGAAAATTTTGCTGGAAATTTGAATTTTGTGCGCCAGAAAAAAAATAAAAAAATGATTTTTATTAAAAAAATTTTTTAATTTAAATAAATGAAAAAAAAATTTATTAATTTTTTAAAAATAAACGCAAGTATTATTCATTTCTATTGTCCATTACATACGGTATAATCACTGTAGCCAGTGTGTTGGATCCAAACAAAAAAAATTTCCTCAGTCCGACTATAGCAATAGACTGTAGCAATATACTGTAGCAGTATGCTGTAGCAATAGTAAAAAGTGGTCAATTGCTTCATGCATACACATCAGGGGTGGCAAAATTTTCCGCTTCCATTTTCCGATGCTCCATTTCGCATAAATGGAGCATGATGGTTGTTGGTCTTAAAAATTTAGTGTTCGGAATCAAAAAATATATTTGAAAAAACGCGTTTTCCAAACGCGGAAAATAAAAGTTCTTTCCATTTTCCCTTATGTAAATGAAATTTTATTTTCCTGTCACCCCTGATACACATACATATTCGAACATTTTTTGTGACTGAGTTTCAAAAAAATCATTCAGCGAGACGCGGTGGACGCACACCGAGCGATTATGCGAGAGTCGCCGCTAAAATGTCCGCAAACGCCAGCGTACATTACGATGGACGAGAATGTTGGCGCGGGAACTACGGTCGGCGTTCTAGCGGCCAGCGCGAACGGCGGGTACGCTAGTCGCGAAGCGCTACGGTACTCGCTCCTGAATTATTTGGAGGAGTTTTGGCTGGACGCGCAGTACGCAGCGGTAATTTTGTGATTATTTCGCAGATTTTTTGAGAAATTTATCAAAAATTGAGAAAAAAATTTTATAAGTAATTTTTCAAAGAAATTTTCTTAAAATTAACTCAAAAATTTAGCGTTAAAATCTGACATTTTTGTGAGAATATTAGTCGAAATATAGAATTGAAAAATGTAGCCAAACTTTCGATTTTCGAAATCTCAAACTGATTTTCGACTCACTCCTGATAAGAAATTTGTCAAAATTTTTCAAAGAACTTTTAAAAAATGTTCGCATTTAGACTAATATTCTCATAAAAATGTCATATTTTGAGGTAATTTGGTTCTTACGGGTTATCGGACCCCCAAAAATTTTTTTGCAGCTTTTGACATTTGGTCGTTTTTGACTTTTACCGTAATTTTGCAAGAAATCGCCGAATTTTGGCCCGCCTAATTGTTAATTATTTATCGTTCTTTTGTTTGCTCATTGCTGTTAGAATTATGTTATAAAATTATTTTTTTGAAAGTGTCAAAAACTGCACAAAAACAACAAAATTAGTAAGAAACATTATTAAATTTGAATTTTTCGTGCCAGAAAACCTAAAAAAACATGAGCAAAAAATTCTTTTTGTGGGTCCGACAACCCGTAAGAACTGGTAATTTTGACTATATTTCTTCAAAAAATCACGTATGGATGAGATTGAAATGAACAAAAAAATTTCCTTCAAATTTTTGAAAATTTTCGAAATTTTCAAAAAATGGCCGATTTTTCGAAAATTTTCTCACCTCTTATATGCACACATTTACATATGTATAAATAATCAAAAAAGTTGTAGTCAATTCCTTTTGCTGTACATCATGGCTGCTTTAGGCAAAAGTTCATTCTTACTTACGAAATCATTATGAATTTATTGTGAATTTAGCTGCGCGTGAAAAAGTCGCCGCCGTTCGCGATTTCTGAAAAATCTCATAGCGAAAACGATTCGGCCGCCGCGACGGCGAAAAATTGCTCGACGACGCACAAACTTCGCTACTCGATCAGCGACGCGTACGCGTCGAGCTCAACCTCCGCGCAGTCAGCGGCGCTAGAATGTTTCGCGCTAGTGCGCGTCGATCATTTCGATCTGCGCGAAGTTTCCCTGGAATTCGAGAGAAACGTCTACAAAGCCGAAATCGATCTAAGCGCAATCCGCGATCCGAGCGAGATGTTGAATGCAATGGGAAATCTAGGCGAGATGAATACTGTGGGAAATGACGCGGATCACGTGCGAAATGAACGTCATGTCATACTGTCGGTTCGCGCCAAAAACGCTGACTACTGTGGACGCAAGCCGAACGTATCGTACTTGCTCAGGGATCCATCCCACTTGTTTACGGTATTTTTTGTTTGAGAATGAAATTTTTCTTTGAAAATTTGCAAATTATCGTAATCTGTAAATTATCGTAAAATTATAGTCATTTGCAAATTATAGTAATTTGCAAATTATCGTACTATGCAAATTGTAATAATCTGCAATTTGTTGTAATTTGCAAATTATTGTAAGTTATTGTAATTTGCAAATTAGCGTAACCTGCAAATTACCGTAATCTACAGTAATCTGCAAATTATCGTAAATTTAAAAAAATTTACCCAATTGTTACTGTAATTTGTGATACATTTCTTACTGTATTTTAATCAATTTCCTGGTCCATTCCCGTTTTCTAACAACCAATTTTTTGACCGTAATTACAGTAAATTTTTTCGTGGATTTAGCTCAATTCCACTAGCGGCGAACTTTCTCTCTCCTCTGATTTCTTTTCACAACAACGCCAATTTGCTGCACCAAATACCGTATACAACCTCACGGTTTTGGCAATGGCGCAATTCGAAGACGGCGACGACAAAATCTACGGTAGTACCCAACTACCGTATTTGCCAATGCAATCTCGTCCAGCGACGATCTTAATTCGAATTGGCGGCGCGAAAAATGGAAAAATTCTCAAAAATTGCGCTTTGCACTTTGCAAATTTTGCAAATTCAAAAGTCAATTTGGTGCAAATTTCCGAAAGCGCGCCGCTTGGCACTACGGTAGCATACTTTTCGGCTACGGTAGTGCCGAATGACTGTATTCGAGGTCGGCTGCGACAAAATAAAACAACGACAAGTATGAACGGTAGCAATTTGTTGGACTACTGTATCTCCTATGCCAACAATCCATGCCTCGGCCAGCACGGCGCAACAAAAATCAGCTACCATATGTGTGGCGACGCGTCGCATTTTGCGCTGGACACGGCTAGCGGTCGCCTGACGCTGGTGCGCGCTCTGGATTTCGAGGCGCGACGCGATTTTTTGCTGAAAATCGCCGCGCGACTGAACTTGCGCGCTTCGCCGGCGGCGACGGCGGTGCCGACCGCCGAACTGAACGAAAGCGAATGTGAGGGCGAACTTTCGCCGCGCGCCACTTTCACGCAATTTCGCGTGGAAGTTCTGGACGAGAATGACAATGTGCCGATGATCGCCACCGATTTTCTCATGGTTCAGGTGAGAGGAAGAACCACCGATTTTTACATACTATACTACTGTACTCTGACTACTGTACTTTGTCATTTGAAAATATTTTTCATTAAAAAAATTTTTTTCTGAAATAATCGTAAAAATGTAATAAATTTTCAAAAAATCAAGTTCTATCAGTGCTGGGTCAGAGAAAAAGGGAGAGAAAGGAGGGAAAGAGAGAGAGAGAGAGAGAGAGAGAGAGAGAGAGAGAGACGGGCATGGAAAATTTTAGCCCGAAAGACCCGGAAATCGNAATTAGAAAAGAAATATGTAATTCATCAAAAATTAGGAAAACAACAACGCGGGCGACTGGATCGGCCGGCTGTCGGTGTTCGACGCCGACAGCGGCGAGAACGGGAGAATAGAGCTCGAACTTCTCTACCAAATTCCAGACGGCGACGACTTTCTGTTACGCGACAAGAACCTCTACGCGAAGCGGCGCTTGGACCGCGAAGAGGCGCGCGCCGACGGCTATCGTCTGGTGGTCGGGGCGCGTGACCGTGGCGCGGTCGCGCTTCACGCGCTCAAAACCGTCGCCGTCGTCGTCGGCGACGAGAATGACAACGCGCCCGAGTGCAACGGCGAAACTGCAATGGTCTTCGAATTGCCCCCCGGCGGCGGCGAGGCGGCGGCCGCAGCTGTGGAGCAGCAGATAGCGCGCAGGAAAATTTGCTGCTACGATCGCGACGCGACGGGACTCAACTCCAGCGTGGGCGTCCGCCTCAACGAGGCGAACGCCGCTTTCGCGTCAATCTCGCGATTCGTCAGCTTCGTGGGCGACGAGATCCTCGTCGATTTGCGGAAAATGGAGGAATTTCTTCAAAAGCAAAGAAATGATTTTCCTGTGGTCGTGCTCGACCTAATCACCTTTGACGGCGCTACGGATGCCGGCGAAGCGAATGGGTTGGTTTTGATAGAAGCGAAAATGCGTGACACACACACATACACACAACACACACACACACAATTACAAACACACACAGACACACACACTAGTGGTGCTACGAAAATAAATTTTAATTTTTCAATAAATTTTCACTTTTCATTTGATGAAATTTTGCATTTTTTTAGAGTTTTTTCCTAATTTTTTTCCATTGTTTATTTTATTTTACTTTTTTGCAGCTTTTTTTTAAATTTTCGTTTGACCGTTTTCGAGTTCATCAACTTTTTCCCTATTATTTTTTTAATCATTAATATCGACATTCCATTCATATTGACATATTGGGTTTAAAAAAATTTAATTTGACTTGAAAAATGTTGAAAAATCGACCGATCTTTCGTAAATCGTAAATTTTGGGCCAAATAAGCCTTAAATATGTAAATCTTAAACCGTAAATGTTAGCACCCCTGATACACACACACACACACTCACACAACACACAACACATAAGTCTCACAATACATTCAAAATAAAAAAAACATAAATATCGTAATTTTGCAATAAAAAAATTTGCTTTAGCATTGAGGCGTTTCGCCTCAGCTCGCAGTTCCACCTCGCCCTCATTCTCCTGCAGCCGGGCGGGAGCGTCGCCGACGGTGCGTTGCGCGCGCCCGATATTTCCATCGACATTTCGCGGCGCAACTTTCGCTTCGAAATTCCCGCAGATCTAATGTCGCGCATGGACGATGCCAGCGCGAAGAATCTCGTCGTCGGCCGCGTGGGCGGCGCGCAAAGCGCGGAGAAGAACGGCCGCCGGCTACGATACTTTCTCACCGAACTCGCGGCGACGAATTTCGTCGAGAACTTTGAGCGAATTTCGAACGCTTTTGGCGCGAATTCGAATTCGGAAAGAGACGAATCCTCGTCCGTCCTACCGTACTTCAAACTGGACGCGGAGTCGGGCGAAATTCAAGTAATTCGCCGTATACCGTACTACGTTGGCGAATGCCGGCTGAAGATTACGGTAGTTGCCGAAGGCGGCGGCGGCGCTTTTGACACAATTACGGTACATTTTGCAAAATTTTTAGTTTTTAATACAATGAGGAAAATCTATGTATGTATTATTTAAGCGACGTATGTATTAAATGAAAAATAGTTAAGCGAATTTCTATTATTAATACTCCGCCCTGGTTTAGATTTTCTGGTTTAAATTTTCGAAAATTTTAGATTTTCGAAAAATCGGTTATTTTTTCGAAAATTACGAAAAATTTTTTATATTCTCTTAAAAATACCACATTTTGAGTGAATTTGACTGTATATTTTTTCAAAAAATCAGTTATGGGTGAGGTTGACTTGAACAAAAATTTCTTTTAAAATTTTGGAAATTTTCCAAATTTTCGAAAAAATGGTCGATTTTCCGAAAATCGAAATCCGAAAATCGAAAATTTTCTTACCCCTGGTACATACGTATTTGTACATACTTAATGTATTGAGTTGAGGAATTTTTTTC
>SAUE01000273.1:1381-13790 GCA_009724625.1 Deladenus siricidicola | reverse complement strand
GGCACACATTTTTATTGGGTTAAGGAAAAAATTGATAAATTATGTTTTTTTAATGCACATGTCGGGAGGAACAGGCGGGTCGAGACCGTTGGTTGTGGATGTGTGGTGCTACTCCCAAGGAGAGTACAGCCCCCATGGATCAATTTTTTTTATTGTTTTTTAATTTTTCAAAGATTATTTAGTGCCAAATAAATAAAGAGCTTGTCAAAGTGTTTCATAACTTTGACGTCCGAGTCTCTGTAAGAGAAATATGAGCTTTTAAAAATTTTAATTTTCGATCTTTTACTTACCTGTGAAAATTTTTTGGGCTTGCCACTGGTCGAGACGATATATGAGCGTTTAAAATTTTGACCATCTCGCAAATAATTTTCATTCTTACCCCCACTTTGCCCAGATATGATATCTATTTTTTACTTCTCTATAAAAAAATTTTGATCCTGCCACAAAAAAAGATTAAAATTTTTTTTGTGAATTCCTATTGATTTAGACGACGTTCGTCGACTGTCTCGTCGAGCAAACGCATCCCGACTTCTATCGCTACGAGGACAAGGACGTCCGCTTCACCGACACGCTCTTCATCGAGCAACAGCGCGGCTGCTCCGTAAAGTCCTCGCCGATCTCGATCGTTATGCAGAATTTGCGTAATAAGTCCTATTTGCTGAATGTGTTCGATTCGCCGGGTAATATTTGTGAAAAAAAAAATTTTTTATTATCAGATACATACATTTTTTGAATTTACTGTTGCCTTTTCATTATTTAACAATGAAATAATTTTTAAGGAAGTCAAGATTAAAAACTTAATTAATGTTATAAACATGGGGACGATTTTTTGTGAAATTGAGGAAAATGTTTCACAATTAAAAAAATAAAATTTTTGTTAGCACCGTTTTTACTCGAATTATGGCTGGCCGGGGAGATTTTTCGAGACGAAACTTACTGAGCTGGCTATTATTTAGGTCACGTCAATTTCTCGGACGAAGTGACGGCCGCGTATCGTTTGGCGGACGGTGTGGTCATAGTCGTTGACGTGCATGAAGGGGTTTGTTTTCCAAGAATATGTGGAGCAACCGAAGGCGTAGCCAGAAAAAAATTGGGGGGGGGGGGCAAAACCAAAACTTTCGTTACTTTGGAAAAAGTAAATAACATTCATTTTCATTTTTCGAGTCCCTGATAGCAACGCGTAAGAACCTTTCACTTCCTCGGAAACGAGGAAGTAGTTTGGAATGTTTGAAAAAGTTTTTTAAAAATTATAATTTCTTTTATAAAAATCTACGACATCCACAAAAACATTAAATGCTATGTTCATGGAAAAAGGAACTTACTGTGGTCGGAATCGAACCAACAACTATCACATACTGCTTTCAGTTGTGAGCTACACCGGAGAACATATAAATCACTTTTTATCCCTTTAGGACATTAAATTTACTCACTTATTCGCGAATTCGTTTAGTATAACAACAATTTTTAGCTAATGTTGAACACGGAGCGCCTTTTGAAGCACGCCATTCAAGAGCGTTTGCCCATCACTATTTGTTTGAATAAGATCGATCGGCTAATGCTCGAGCTGAAACTTCCGCCGCCAGACGCCTACGCCAAGCTCAAGTTCACACTCGACCAAATCAATAACCTCGTTCAGTAAGTTGTGGGGTCAAGTCTGTAGTTTGGCGATATGAAAACATTTCACGTGAAAAAATAAAGAAAAACCTTTTTTGTGGGAATTTTTTTTCCTAACTGTTAGTGTAAACTCAAATACTCTCGACACGATCTTAAATTGGTGTTTTGTATACGCAAAATACAACAATTCAAAATGAATTTGAATTCTTTTTTGAATTTGCTTCTGAACTGTCATCGATCGTAATTTTACCATTTTTTTATTTCTCGAACTTTTTCGGTGAAATGGTACAAATTTTTCTTTATTTTTTCGAATTACGTTTGAAATTGCGCGTAAATATGCAAATCAGGTAAATCGTCTTGGGAATAGTTGACAGATACAATTTGGGCTTAACAGTTGGGAAAATAAAAATTCCCACTTTGTTAAAAAATTCTGTTCAATCTTGTTCAATAAGTTGGGTTGTCATCAAGACTTCAAAGCGAAAATATTTGCTTAGCATCAGTGGAAGAAGGGCGATATTATATTTCAATTTACGAATGATGGGGGTAGGATCCTGATTCAAAATGTTCATTTCTTATCTTCATTTTTCTTTTAAAAATTCCAAAAAAAGGTTTAAGGGGGGACATTGCCCTCTCCACGCTTCAAAAAGGATGTATTGCATATTTTACTGCAAAATTTTAGGACATTTGGCGAGGAGAACGTGGAGTTGTTCTCGCCGTTGTTGGGCAACGTTATTTTTGCGAGTTCCCGCTATAACATTTGCTTTTCGCTGGAGTCCTTTGCTGAAATTTACGCCGAGAAATACCGTGGGTTAATACTTCGATAATATTTGAATTTTTTATTTGACAAAAACTGGAGTATAATCTCGATTTCAGCCAAATTGGATGGTAAGGAGTTTTCGCGGAGGCTTTGGGGCGATATGTTCTTTGAGGTGGAGACACGCAAATTTTTGAAGAAGGCCTCGATGACGGCCTCGACGCCGCGCACATTTGTTCACTTCATTCTGGAACCGCTCTATAAACTTTTTGCGCACGTGAGGGGTTTTGAAAATCGCTATTATTTTTGCTGTGGGAAGGAAGATATTCATTCTTTGAACCTGTCGGGGGGGGGGGGATAACCAGTGGCGAGCCTAGGAATTCTCTATGGGGAGTAAGGTCTGAAAATTTAAATTTATATTTCTGACAAAAATGTCGGGGCTCAAAGTTAACATTAGAACGCTTTCGGGGGCCCGCCACTGGGAACGCTTTCGACAAACCCTTTATTTCGGCCTTGAAAAATTTTAATTCGAAAATTTCCAAAAAAAATCATTTTACTAAATTCTTCATGTGGGTACTCTACCCTTCTTGGCCCGTCGATAGAAAAAAAACTCTTTGTTTTTCTTTACGGTCTACGGTTTTGAGTGATTTCCTATCTCCATTCTTCTATTTCACTTTTCATATAACATGTTTAGCTACAGCAAAGCTAGTGAGTTAAAGTTTTGGATGATTTTTTGTATTGCGCAAAATTTGAACTTGGTTAATTGTTGCGAGAAAAAAAAACTATGTTTTTTTGGTTATATTAGAAATTTTGTGTGTTTAGGTGGTCGGTGATGTGGACACATGTCTACCAAAACTGACGCGTCATTTGGGCATAAAATTGAGTAAGGACGAGCAGAAGATGAATGTGCGTCCGTTGATTGCGCTGATTTGTAGGCGGTTTTTTGGGGATTTTTCAGGTATTTTTTTGCGGTATATATTGACTTTTTCGGTGATTCTTTTGTTTTTAAAGTAGCATTTTTATCCATACCATTGTTTTAGCTTTTGTGGATTTGGTTGTGAAAAAGTTTAAGTCACCGTTGGAGAACGGTCCTACCAAAGTCGAGCACTGTTACACCGGCGACGTTACAAGCCCACTGGCCCGCGAGATTGCGAAGTGCGAT
The DNA here is from genome assembly GCA_009724625.1 of Deladenus siricidicola. Classification (NCBI taxonomy): domain Eukaryota; kingdom Metazoa; phylum Nematoda; class Chromadorea; order Rhabditida; family Sphaerulariidae; genus Deladenus; species Deladenus siricidicola. The sequence goes on along the minus strand of SAUE01000273.1, from coordinate 10,260 downwards.
GCGAATGTTGGTTTTTATTATTTTTATTCAAAAATTACAGAAATTGTTATTGTTTTGGGCTTTTTGTAGCGCTAAAAATGACGTTTAATAACGATTAGAAATTATTGTTTCGATCGTTAAGCAAAAATTTAGGGACCACTCTTCATTCACACAACGAAAAACTACCCGACGACAGACGCGACGTCCTTCCACGTTCTGGGTCGTGTGTTCAGTGGTACTTTGCATGCGGGAGACGAGGTGAAGATTCTTGGCGAAAACTACAGTATTCAAGACGAAGAGGACTGTCGTGTGATGACGGTCGGTCGGCTGTGGTTCCCGGTAGCAAGGTGATTAAAAACGCTACTATTTTGCTTCATTTTTGTAAATGAAAATGTTATTTGAAAGCCATGAAATGCTTAAAATGATACATGTGTGGCTATATTTTGGCGGTACAAAATTTTTTATAAACCAAAATTTAAAAAAAAATGTTAAAAGATAAAAAAATATTGAAGATTGTAAACTCTTTTTTCGGAATTTGTATATGTAGTTTTTCGACATTTCTGGGACTTTTTGTTTTTGATTATTTCTAGTGTTTGTTTTTATATTTCTACTATTTGGAGTTTTGAACTCTAATTGAAGACTATTTATAGCAAAATGGTGTTATCGTTTCTTCGTCTTCGGAAATTTTTTTAACTTTTTTTGACCTACCGAATTAGCAGAGATATATTGTGTCTAATGTTGTGATAAATTACTAAAAAAAATTTCATGCAGATACAATATTGAAGTGGACAGCGTCCCGGCCGGAAATCTCGTTCTCATCGAAGGCATAGACCAGCCGGTGGCGAAAACTTCGACGATAATCGAAAAGTACTACGATCAGGATGAGGTGATCTTATTCTCTGCGGGAATTATAACGAAATTTTTTGAAAAATACAATGAAGCGCTTTAATGATTGGAAAAAATGTCTTTGAATTTAAGGTTTATATTTTCCGACCGCTAAAATTCAATACGTGTTCCGTGGTGAAACTTTCCATCGAGCCGATCAATCCGTCCGAATTGCCGAAAATGTTGGATTCGTTGAGGAAGGTTAATAAATCTTATCCGCTGTTGACCACCCGCGTGGAGGAGTCAGGCGAGCACGTGATGTTGGGCACCGGTGAACTCTACATGGATTGCGTTATGCACGACATGCGCAAGGTTTGGTTTCGAAGCGATTTTTATTCAAACTGTTAATAATTTTATATACATTTCTAAAAAGAGGAAAATCGAGAGAATAATTGAAGAATTTGGTGAAGTGTGTAGAAATTCAAGCAAATTGCTTTTTTTCTGATTCGTTTTTAATTGAATTTTATTTTTTTGAACATTATTTGGATTTTGTCATTTTGACGAATGAACGGTCATGAAACTTATTTACGAATTTGAAAACCACTTATAAAATGTATTGCAATTTTGCAAAGTTTTAGGTATTTTCGGAAATCGATATAAAAGTGGCGGATCCGGTGGTGTCGTTTTGTGAGACGGTGGTGGAGACCTCCTCTCTCAAATGTTTTGCGATGACGCCAAATCAGAAGTAATTTCATATTTTCTTAGCTTTTTATTCATAATGACTAAGTTTTGCTATCCCTATTTTATATACCCATTTTCAGGAATAAGATTACAATGATCGCCGAACCATTGGAAAAGGGGCTTGCCGAAGACATTGAACAAGAAGTTGTGAAAATAGGATGGAACAGGTTTTTGACTTTTCTCTTTACAAATCAAATTTTTGTAGAAAAATGTGAGCGAATTTTATAAAATAAATTAACAAATTTTTTCGAATGCTTGAAAAAACTTAGAAAACAACTGGGTGACTTCTTCCAAACCAAATATGACTGGGATTTGCTGGCGGCAAGAAGCATATGGGCGTTTGGTCCCGACACCACCGGTCCCAACGTTTTGCTGGACGATACGCTGCCGTCGGAGGTGGACAAGGACTTGTTGAAGTCAATTAGAGAGTCGTTGATTCAAGGATTCCAATGGGCTACTCGCGAGGGACCGCTGTGTGAAGAGCGTAAGTTTCGTGAAGTTGTCAATATTTTTGGAGAAGAGGGAAAATCGTATGATTTATTTAGCCATTCGTAACGTAAAGTTCAAAATGCTGAACGCCGACATTTCAAGCGAGCCGTTATACCGTGGAGGCGGCCAAATCATTCCAACCTCGAGAAGATGTGCTTACTCCGCTTTCTTGGTACCTAACTTTTTTTAGATTTTGTTGACTGGTGCTCTTTTCGTTTATCCCCCATTCCAAACCACCTTTGATTGCTTTTTAGGCTGCAATTACTTTAGGGTAGGTCAAAAAGGTGGTCGGGAAAATAATTTTTCACTTTAGAGGAGAGGAATTTGCCCACCGTTCCCGATATGGTATGGGAGGATGGTTGCGGTGTGTGAACATTCCCCCCCCCCCTTAAAACCACTGGAGAAGTGGAATGAGATGATCTAACCGCCACTTTATTTCAGATGGCAACGCCGCGTCTAATGGAACCCTACTTTTTCGTGGAAGTGATCGCGCCGGCGGATTGTGTGGCCGCTGTGTATACGGTACTCTCAAAGCGCCGTGGTCACGTAACGACTGACGCGCCCATTCCCGGCTCGCCGCTCTACACCATAAAGGCGCTTATCCCCGTGATCGACTCGTTCGGCTTTGAGACGGATTTGCGGACGCACACACAGGGACAGGCCTTCTCAATGAGCGTATTCAATCACTGGCAGGTAATTTTGCTGAGTGCAAAATTATTATTTTTATATCCGTTAAGTCATCTATTTGCAATTATATTACGGAATTGATCTTCCAAATGTATGTGATGTGATAGTGCAGTGTGTGCTCCTTTGGTTAGGCGCTTGCGAGAAAGCAGAATTGCCATCTTCACCGGCTGGAAAGAAGGAAGAAGCCGATTGGCTGGAAAGGCCAGTCTTGGCTGCTGGCGAGAAGAGGGAATTCTCCTTGGCAAATGTATCTAGTGTAAATAAAGGGCAGTGCAATCACTATAGCCACACACACATCGTTACTAAAGTAGTAACGATGACATTATATTTTTGCATAAAATCCCACATTTCAGGCCATTAAAAAGTTGTAGCGGTTGAAAAAATGATCATGCTTTATTTCGCAATACATTTTATAATGTGGTTTTTGCTTAAGATTGTTCCGGGCGATCCTCTCGACAAGAGCATCGTCATTCGCCCGTTGGAGCTGCAGCCAGCACCGCACTTGGCTCGTGAGTTCATGATAAAAACGCGAAGACGAAAGGGACTGTCGGAGGACGTGTCCGTCAACAAGTTCTTCGACGATCCCATGTTGATGGAGTTGGCGAAGCACCAAGACGTTTTTGGATTTTAAAATTTATTGTTATTTGTTTTTCTTTTGTTAATGTGGAATGAATTTGTTTGTGAACGAAACTTGGAAAACGCAATTAATAAATCTCGTTGTCGGTTCGAAGCGTTAGTTTGCACAAAAATTGAAATCTCTATTTCGTTTTTTTTAATTAAACAACTTGACGCCTATTTAGGAAATTTTTGGAAATTCCATTCAAAACTCCCCACCCTAAAAGTACAGCTTATAGAAACACCGTGGTAAGAAGACTCCATTTTCAACGATATGTACAGCGTTTTCAGCGATATTTTACATCCGAAGCCACCTTTCAAACCTCTAAAATTTACGGAGAACGATTTCACCGGAACACTCACAAACCTCGTAGAACACCAGGGTTGGAGGACATAACTGAGTTTTTGGACTCTTTTTTTGTTTTTGGAACGCTCGATGAGCTTTCTTTTGGAAATATCACTTCAACATTTTTTCAATTTTTTTTTCTTCATAGCACGATTTCAGTGGAAGCCCCACAAATCTTGTTGAACGATTCCTTGTTGATCCTTTATTGAAGTGAAATAATTTATTCCTATCGCTTAATAAAAACCAACAGATTAATAATATATCATTACAATTTATAAAATGTCAGACTAAAAACAAAAATTCATTACTGTTAAAAATCTTAGTGTCAAGATAAAAAAATAATCTGATAAATATAAAAAAAAATGTCCAATATTATGCAAATTAAAATCACAAAAGTCAACAAAATCACTAGCCAATTTTTTTCATCCGCGTTCGTCAAACGTTCCTAATTCCGGTTTTGCATTTTCGCGTAATGGGACGCCAATACCTAAATACAAAAAAAAATCACAAAAGTTCGGAAAAATTAAAGCGACAAATGAAAGAATAAACAAAAATAATTCAACAATTTGGTAACGCTTCCCTTATTAGTTGGAACGCTTCCTTTATTTCCACTCTTTATCAGAGATGGGAAGTTGCATCGATACGTGTCCAACCCCCCCCCCCCATGGAGAAAAAGTTGCGATAAAAGTGGGCAGCATTTTTTTGAGCTTGGTAAACATTTTTAGATTTTAGGGAGTCACTTTTATAGCTAATAATAAAATATTCACAAACCTGCCATGCCTCCGCTACCATAAAACCTTCCGGCGGTTGTTCGCCAGCCTTCGCGTACTTTCGCATTACGGTTCCGCTAATAAACTGAAAATCGTCCTTGCGTGACGGATCGAAAAAGTCCATCTTCTTTTGGGTTTTGTCATAAGCTGCTACACGGAATGGAATAATCTCTAAGTTTGGCAATCCCGGCGCCATCGATAAGATCTAGAAATTCAAAAAATTATTTTATAAAATCAGACACAATTCTTAATTAAATTCCATCAAATTGGTCCGAAAAACGGACATCCCCGCCCCTTTATTTTTTGATACCAGTGTTTTTTTCTGGATACAACTTATAAAAAATTTTACTTTGTAACGCCCATCGCTGTTTTCATTCACCAGGGATGGGCGTTATGAAAATCTCATTCCAAAAAAGTACAACCTTCATCAATCTCAAATTCAATTATAATTTAAAAAACCCACTTTTGCACCGTGCGTCGGCTCGTAGAGGTAATCGCCCGTCTCGGGATCCTGAATACCGGCCGGGTCGCGTCCAACCACGTAGACGTTCGCGCCACACGCCAACCGCGCTCTCGCGTGCCATTGCACTTCGGTGGGGCCGGCGTAGAGCATCGGGCTGGGAAAAATCGACAGCACCGTCCACTTCGGGTCGAGTACACCCGACTTGAGGACCGCCTCGTGTTGAGCGATGCGAACGGAAAGCGGGACGTCGTTGTCCTTCGTCCAACCGCCCAGCGGATGCAACAGCAGCATCGGATTGCGGAAACGGCGAAGCAGTTGGGCGCGCGTTTCGCGCATCAGTAACGCATGACCGTTGTGAATGGGGTTGCGGAGCTGAAAAGCGAACACCGCATCGCAATCAGCATCAGTAAAGATTTTTCTCAGCTCAAGTGGCGTTTTGCGATATTCGTCAAGACCGTCGTCGTAGGAGATTTGTTCAAGGACCTTAAAAGATGACATTTAAATTAAAAATAAAAACGACAAAATCCAGAAACATATTCTGACAACATCTAAAAACTATTTAAACTTTCGTAAGAAGTAAAAACCAAATTTGTGCCATTTTCGTAATATTCACTTAAGAAAACTTGAAAAATCCAATCAAAATAATCAAATTCCAAGCAAATTAAAACATCAATTAGCATTTTCATTACCTTCAAGTCTCCGCCAAGCAGCCAATCCCCACTCTCCATTATTGTCTTCACGGTGGGGTGACGCTTGTCCGCGCAACCGAACTGGCGAAGAACACGCTCCACCTTCCGGTGTGGGAATACCTCCGGATCGCTAAGAATGGCCACCACTTTACCGCCAAAAACTAATGCCACACGACTAGCCAAATTTGTGCCGTTCATGAAGAGCGCATCCCTCTGCGTGTCGTTGATAGCCAAAACAATGGGTATGGACTGGTTGATAGGCTCCAGCAGCGGAAATTCATCGTGATCCGTGTTCTGGCTCACGCTTGATTCGCCATTGATCGTCAGCACATTCATGTTGGCGTCCACTTTGTCGAGTTTGGTGTCAGTTCTGTCAAAAGTGCTAAACGATTTTTCCAAATCAAAAATCTGCCCGTGGTGGAGCGCCTGAAGATATTGGCGTTCGCGCATAAAGCCCGCCAACGGCGACGCCCAACCCTCGGCAAGCACCTGTATTTTAATAAAAATTATATAATAAAGCCAAAAAATTAGCAATAATTTCAGAAATTCAGAAAAGAACACTTCAGCAAAAAAAGTTGAAAACATAGAATCAAAGTTAAGAAAATAAAATCACAAAAAATCGTATATTTGTGAAATTAAACCCCGTACTAAAGTAACAAAACAGTAAAGCACCTGAAGCCACTGTACGTCCACCGATGTCAAATCGACTTTTGGCATTGTATCTGCTGCCGACGTTGCCGCGATTAACTCCGCCCTTTCCGCCTCGTCCTCCACAAAAAGCTCACGTACCGGTTGACCGCACAGCTGATGCATTGCCTAAATCATTTTGATCATACATCAAGAAAAAAGTTGATTTAAATCGTTGAGCAAAGTCTCTGCAACAGCCCTCATATCATCCGAAATACCGAACCTTCTCCGGTAAAACCCCCTCGTCGTAGAGAAACTGAAGAACGCTTTGCACGGAATCGGCTTCGCTATCAGTGCTTGCGTTCAATACCAGATCCGGCTTCTCAGGCGGCTCGTACGCACTGTCAATGCCGGTAAAGCTGCGCAAGAGGCCGGAACGCGCCTTCTTGTACAAATCTTTCGGGTCACGCGCCTCGCACACGTTTAGCGGCGTGCTGACGTAAACCTCATAGAACTTAATACCCTCCTAAAATTCCAATAAGATCATAAAAAGAACCACATCAAGTAACCAATAGTTTAATCTAGCTAATGAATGAAAGATGGTGTTCGAGAAATAATTCATTCACTCACGCTCTCGTGAATGCAACGAGCCTCCGCGCGGTCGGCGGCGTAAGGCGAGATGAAGGAGGCGAGTGTGATGACACCCATGTCGGCGAAAAGTTTTGCAACTTCGGCTACGCGGCGGATGTTTTCCGTGCGATCGCTGCTCTTGAAACCGAGATTCTTGCATAAACCGTGACGAACGTTATCGCCGTCGAGGCCGTAGCACGGAATTCCCAACTAAAACAGTACATTAACTCGCCGAAAATTTATTAAAAAAAGACATGTCCAAATTCTACTAGGAAATTGCAAAAGAAATCCATACCTGAATCAAGGTTTTCTCCAAGCCAAACGAGATCGTTGTTTTGCCGGCACCCGATAAGCCCGTAAACCAGATGGTACAGCCGCGATAGCCGTCGTGCCGACCGAGTGTCGCACATCGCTCCTCTCGGCTCACTTTGTGTTGTTGGAACGTCACGTTTGTCGCAATGTCAGAGAAGGACTGAAATTGAGTACAAAAATAATCTCCCATACAAAGAAGACATATGTGGTGAAGGAAGACATTCGTTTATCCTTCACATCCCTACATATTTCACTCCCGTTTAAACGTTTAACAAACTCTAAAAAATAACCGGTAAACGCATTCGACGGCTCTGAGACGATCGACGCCCGATAAAATCCGACTTTTCAGATGAAAAAAATGTGCTCTGTGACTCCATTGTCCTAAATTAATATTAAAATTATATCTTGCAAGCTTGGTCCCCCTGTGGTTTTTCTAACTTTGGTGAGCCAAAACTTTTTTTGTCATATCCAGTCAGAATGAATATGAGATTCGAGATGAAGGCGTTTAAACGATCTAAAAAACATAACAAAAATATGAATATCTGGGGGAGAGGTTAATAGGCTGACCCCGCTAACGTAAAAACTTGACTTCTAATAAGATTTTCATACTTTGAAGCAAATTTACGGCGGCCAATTTTTTTCATGGGGAATAAAATTTCATGCTTCAACGCGCAATTTCGAATGAATTTGAAGTGTCCTTCTGCTTTTACCACGAGTAGGGTAAACATTTTGGCAAACATCTCGCGAGATGCAACTCGTCACGAAAAAATTGGAGGTTCCATTTTTTTCTCTGCGTGTCTGCTCACACCACATCGCGTGGCTCATGTTATTGATTTTGGATCGCAGATTCTTCAAATGGACGTGAGTTTTCGAAATCGCTTTGGATTTTTTTCCCTTTTTGGTACAAGTTAAGTTTACGGTCCAGACCGATTTTGCATCTGAATCACCTCCAGGGGTTTTCAAATACGCTGAAAACGATAGAACATGTGAAAAAAACTCTGCGCTCGCCCATAGAAACCGATTTCTGACCCGTCATAGGTAGTGAAAACACAGACCAAGCAAGGTATAATTTATGGAGAATTTTTTTATCAAATTTTGTTTTAAATAAAATTAAATCAGCTTTAGATGCCATATACAACTGCTCAAACAGAGTCTCGTATTATGCGGAACATGAGTCTTAGGCTTAGCCTAAGCATTGGGCGAGTAGGCAATTCTCGTACCTATGCGGAGCCTTATGCTATTAGGCAACTCTCGCAGAATTGGAGCCTCAGCCTTAGACTAGTCTCGTAGTTTTGCGGGGTCGTTATACTCCATCCCCAATTGCACACGTGTTGGGGGTCACTATACCCCACTCCCAGTGAAAATGTCAAAAATTGCACAAAAACAACAAAATCAGCAAAAATCATTTTTAATTTCGAATTCCCCTTTTAGGTTTTAATTATAGTTTTAATTAGGTTTTCCTTGCCAGAAAACCTAAAAAAATCTTAAAATTGTTTTCCAAAATTATACCTTCGCTACCTATAAAACGGGTCAGAAATCAGTTTCTATGGGCGAGTGCAGAGTTTTTTTCACCTGTTCTATCGTTTTCAGCGTATTTGAAAATCTCTGGATGTGATTTGGATGCAAAATTGGGCTAAATAGGCGAATGTGGGAATAGCACCAAATGCTTCAGTTTTGGTACCAAACGATAGCTATCGATGCACTGA
>SAUE01000272.1:89815-117046 GCA_009724625.1 Deladenus siricidicola | reverse complement strand
TCGAAATTGAAGACATAACGCCAACATTTTACGAAAATTTCAAAAGTATGTTTCACCTTTTTTTGCGCCGTGGGCTGAAAAGTTTGGCAATACAAAAATAAAGTCAGCTAGAATTCCGAAATCCCATAGTATTTATACCTGATCACTGACGAGACGCGACCAACCATTTGAAGGAGAAACGAAAGAATGAATGAGGAATCAAGAGAAAACGGGGAATTTTTTCAAAGTAATGGTCAGCTAGTTATGGCGGAGCAACAAAATTTTCAAATGAACTTTTCTTAAATTAATAAAAACCTAAAATATTGATCAATAATGGTTCATAAATGCCTTATTTATTTTATTTTCACAAGTAAAATCAAGTGTAAAAAGGGGTTTTCGCGTGTTCCCGCACTCTAATATTAACGTCTTTATCGGTTTTAGGGTATTTGTAAACATATAAAACCATTTTGGGCTTAAAAAATTTGGTGACCTGATTCTCCGATTTAGCCAGAAAGAAAGATGAATTTCGCCCGTTCATTTCATCAAAAAACTTGGTTTTGTAAAGGAACTTTAAAAAAGGATTTTTTATTTTTTAATGCTATCTAATCGGAATAAGTATTTTAAAAAATTTCACTCCAACGCTCTTTTCGGCAACCTTCATCCGTTTTTCTACTGTGCCATATTTTTCCATGCCATATAATAATGTGTCATGATTTTCTATTATGTAAATATTTTCCGCGATCTCTTTTAATCTTGTAAATATTTTATACACACAAAAACTGGCAGTCAGCAATCAAATAAATTATAATAATAAACACGCGCATAAACAAAATAACGAGGTAAATTATCGTCGTCTCGACAGGGAATACGGAGCCCCGATAAGAGAACTTTTCGTTTTTAAGTCCAACAACACCATTAACATTTGTTAGCAAAATGAATTCTGTTCTGTTAACATGAATAGGAGCCTTTGAAAATTTAATTATCCCTCCCCGACAACGTGGAAAAAATGTTTTTAGGGCCGCCCCTCCGCATCCATATACGTTTTTCAAGCACCGCCTCCTCCTCCTCCCTCGCCACTACACGTCCAATTCGAAAAAACACTTTTGAACAACGACGAGAAGGTGTAAAAGCTGTAGGAATTCGTCCGCACCGTCCAAAAGCCGCTTCTCACACTCCTACAATACCAATTTACCCACTAAAAATTATCGCAATAAATTAATTAAAAAATTTAAAAAACTTCGTAAAAATTGTAAAAATATTTCAATAAAAAAACCGCAAATTGTACAAAAAATCTTACGCCCAGCTGATCGAAGATTTTCGTTTTATGGTGCGCCTCCAGGGCGTCATTGTCGAGGAGCGCGTCGGCGAGTTGGCTGATCGCCTGGTAGGCGCTGTAGCCTAGCGCGCAAAACGCCTTCACGCATTGCATCAGCTGTTTGGTGTTGCCGGACATTGCGCCTGCCAACAGCGCGTTTATCTGAAAAAAATAAGAAAAAATGGAAAAAATCCAGTTCGCTCGAATTGACAGAAATACATTTTAGTCTGCTAAACAAAAAATAGCACCAAGTCTTTTTTTGAATACAAATTTTTCCAACTCAACTTTCAGTGAAAAATTAAAATAGAATTCGAATAAATTCTTCATCAAAGTTTTTCTTCGCAAAAAAATCAATTACAAATGAAAAAATTACTTGCTCGTCCGCCACATAGCCAGACATTTCGCGCACGTCGGCCGCGCAAATGATGGCGGGTGCCGTCGACTTCGGCGCGTCCGCCGCGGCAGTGGTTGGTGCGGCGATCGCCGCCGACGCGGCCATCGACTGCAAAAGCGTTATGGATTTGCGGAGATCACCGCCCGAAATACCCATCAGCGCGTCCACCGCCTCGCCATCCATCTCCACGCGCTCACGCTCACATATGTACATGAGGCTAAAAAATTAAGAATTTCAACAAATGAAAATAAAAATTTTTAAAAGCTATTGCGCCTGGGTCAAAGACAATGGTGTTCTTGGAACGTTCTCGACGAGCTATTTCATTTAGCTCTAAATAATTTTTTTACGGAGGGCAGCTACCCCCCTAGGTCCGCAACCCCCACTTTAACCCACCCACCCTCATCTCAGCTAACCCAGTCCTGAAAAAAGCAATTTTGAATTATCTTACCGTTGGCGCTGTGCGTCGAGGCTGAGCGGCTTGAAGCGGAACTTTGCACATCGCGACGTGAGTGGCTCAATAATTCGCGTCACGTAATTGCAAATCAAAAAGAAACTGCAAAGAATTTTACAAAAATTTTAATTGAGTTTTGACTATTTCTTTTGAGTTTCTGAAAATTTTTAGAAAAGGTTGAGATACAAAATCCTCCTTTTATAGCTTAGTCAAAGCAATCGAAGAACCAAAAAATGTATTCACTCAAAAAAAAAGCCCCACCGCGTGGTGTGCGACTCGCTTTCCATGGTGCGACGGAGCGCCGACTGCGCGGGGCCGGTCATCGCGTCCGCCTCGTCCAGAATGACGATTTTAAGCGCGACGGCCGCGCGCAACTTGCGCGCGTCCTCCGCCACCGCCAAATGCGCAAAATCCTTGATCTAAACGCGAGAAAATCGCTACAAAATGGGTTTTTCCTTCCTTCCACTGCCCTCCCCCAAGAAACACTGGCGTATCTAGGATTACCCCCCCCCCTACAGCATATCTAAGATATATGCTCCGCCCCACTCATCCCACCCACTTAATAAGCCAGTCATGAAATAAAAAATATCCCCCCCCCCGAATAGCTAGGATGAAATTTTTCACGACAAATATCAAAAAAATCCCATTAAAAATATTATTATAACAATATTTTTTTAACAAACAAAATTTTGCCTCGGTTTCTAGGTTTCTAGTTCATAATTTCCTTACTATAAATAATGGAAATGAAAAGTTCAAACAAAAAAATAAAAGTTCAAACAAAATAAAATTAAATTTACACGATGGCGAACAATGTCGATGCCGCGCTCGTCCGACGCGTTCATCTCCAGCACGCGACTCTTGTAGACTTCGGGCGTGGGAAAGAGTTGGTGGCAGAGCGCGACGGCGGCCGACGTTTTGCCCGTGCCGGGCGGGCCGTAGAGCAACAGGTTCGGCAGCTGAACAAAAAGAATTCTTTCCGCCAACATGCGTCAAAAATCTCCAAAATTTAAAAGCCCAAAAAAATTAAAATGTAGAAAAACCCGCAAAAACTAACAAAAAATTTTCAATAAAAAATAAATAAAAATAGGAAAAATGGCGACCAAAATATAAAAAATTCAATTTTTATAAAATATTACAGGTCGCCCCAATTCAGGGCTTTTTTATTTCTCAACCAATTTTAAAAATAAAAATAAAAAGTTGCCAAAAGCTGGTACAGTCCCCAGCGAAAAAATTTGCTCATAAAAATTATATTAAAAAAAGAGGCAAAACGCACGTCGGCTCCTTTTACGCACTTTTTGAGCACCGCGACCACTTCGTCCTGGAACACCAGCTCGTCCACCTTCTTCGGGCGACTGAAAACAAACACAATTACGGGGCGCTAAAATTGGTCGAGTAAAAAATGATTAGAATATGAAAATTGGCTGAAAATATGAAAAATAGCGCGGGGCATTAAAATCCGAAAATTGGCGTACCTCTCTAATACCCAATCAAAAAATTGCTTAAAATTTAGCGAAAGATTGGCCAAAAAACAAAAAACTTCGATAATAACCTTTCATATCTCAGAAAGTAAAAATAAATTAAAGTTGAAAGAGGACTTACTACTTCTCCACCCACGGCACGCTGGAGCGCTGCTTCGGCGCGGAATTCTCACTGGTGGTTTTCGGGGCGCCACTCTTTTGGGCGGTCGGCTTGAAAAAATCGTTTACACCCATAAATGCCGAATTACTGATTTCCTAAAATTAATTCCACAAATAATTCAGAAATACAAAAAAATATTATTCAAAAAAATATTTTTTTCGCAAAATTTAGGACCGAAAAAGCGAATTTTGACTAAAATACGAATACCAGCAATGACCTTCAGAGCAATATATTATGTACAAGCTATAGGTTTCAATTTTAAATAAAAACATAAAACTTTGGAAAAGATAGGAGGGATTAAATTAAAAAAATCAAAAGAATTATTTTGAAACCTATAGCTTGAATTATTTTGAAACCTATATAAAAAAATCAAAAGAATTATTAAAAGTTAAAATTCAAAAAAATTTCAACAAAAATAGCTCCCCAACCCCACCCTCCCGGCCGCCACTGCCAACAATTTACTTCAAATAAGAAAAAATAATCGCTAAAAACCGAGCAATAAAAAAAACCGAGCAAAAAACCACGAAAAAATATTTTTATTTGACATATGTAATAAGAAGTAATTGCATAACAACGGTGGGCAAAAATTAATAATAATAATACACAACCGACGGAAAAGAAAAATATTTTTATTGGATTTTCGCCTGTGAGAAGTCCATCTCGGGATGTTGTTCCATAAACCTAAAAATCGGCGGATTTTACTTACTTTAATTAAGAAAAAATAAATAAAAGCCCAACAATAAAATTGAAAAAACTGTTTCCACAAAATATTTCTTTAACAATTTCAAGCCGAATCTAACGCTTCCTCTGCGCGAAAACATCGTCGACGAACATGTTTTTGACGTGTCCGCACCAAACAAATAAAACAAATGAAATACGAATCGTGCTAGTGTTTTTACCCGAAAGTGTTGAGTATAGTTCTACCCCTTCCACAAAGTTTTTTTTAGAAATTTTGCAATTTTTAAAAACTTTTTAGTGCAAAGACCTTGTCCAAAGCGTTCCGAAAACACCATTAACTTTGACGCCCCAATCTTTGTAAACAGAAATATGAATTTTGAACTTTGGGCTCTCTTAGCTCCTCCCCCCCCGCCTCCATGGAAAATTTTCTGGGCCTGCCTCTGATGTTATTTGCCATTTTTTTTATCTATCAAAGTCATTCGCTATTAACTAACAAACTGGCTAAAGAATTAGCAAATAAAACAACAAAAAATCGCCGAAAATTAAAGAATTGAAAAAATCGTAAAAAGCAAATTAAGAAAATATGGTTGGAGGAAAAACCTCTTCAAGATGTCCTGTTTCTTTTTCTCCTCGGAGGTGGGCAGGCCGAGCTCCTTCTGGCGCTGGTCGTACATCATCTTCTCCACCATCGAGCGCGTCTCGCCGTCCAGGTCCGAGAGCTTCGAGTTCTCCGGTTGAACCTTTTGCGTGTTGATTTCGGGGTCGGTGGCGACCAGCTTGTTCCACCACTCCATCGGGTTGATCTGAAATCGAGAATTTCTTTTTTTAACAAATTTTCGCGAAAAAATTCTCAAATTAAACAATTTTGAGACCTACTCCAAACAAAAGAGAAATTTTTGGAAATTTTCCTATTTTTTTAAAGAATAATTAGTGCCAAAAGAAGGAGATCTGGTTTTTCTTCTCTTTCATTAAATTTTTTAACCTTTGGATATTAGCTTGGAAGCTTGCAATCAGAAATATAAGCATTTCAACACTTTTAGCTTACCCCCAATTAAAAAATTTAAAATATTTTTAAATATAGTAAAAAATGAAACCTTTTCTAGCGAAATCACCACGGTCTTTTTGTTCTCGATGACCCAGGTGGCTTGTTCGGTTTTGATTTGAGCCTTTAGCTCACCGTCGATGATCGGCTCGCGTCCCTTCAGGCCCACCTTCAGGTGCTGTTTGGCGATATCGACGACCAGATCACGTGCCTACAAAAAAAAACAATTAATGTACAGAGTGGTCAATCACTAGATATCTTTTTTCTACTCTAAAATGTGTTGTGGTTTGATCAAAAAAAAGAAAAAAATGTCCTGAGCTTGAAAGCTAGACCAACCCGGCCCCACAATTGACCGACCGGCCGACCGTGGTTAAGCCCCACATGTAGAAGAGTACCAAGTTGAAATATAAAAAATTCTTGTCAAAAATTAAACTTGGCAAAATTTTCGATTTTTTATTATAAAATTAATTTTCGAAAAATAAGCCAATTTTCGAAAATTTCGAAGTTTTATACATAAAAATGTTCTGATGTATTTTTTTCAATTTCTAAAAAAAATCACCCGGGCCAAGCCCACGCCTCATGGGGAAGGGGCTAGAAAAAAAAGTGGGTCCGAGACGCCCTGATCCACCACAAAATCGGGTAGAACACTAGCAGCGAAAAGCGTATTTATTCCTCCAGAAACAATAAAAAAACAATTGAACAAAATTCTCGACAAACCTTCAGGGGAAAATCGATGTCGGTGAACGGGACGGTAATCTCCAGATCGCTCAAGGTTTGCGTCCACGAATAAGTGGGCAAATCGGCGCCATTACCGGTATTCGGTTCCATCGCCATTTTCTTTACTCGAATTGGATCACTGAAATGGGATTCTGCTGTCAATTTTTTGGTGTTAATATTAAATAATAATATATAACTATAAATTTACTTTAAAAACTCTATGTATTTCACACCAAAAAAAAATCGAAGCATTGATTTTCAATGGACAAAAAAGATTTTAATCAAAAAAAATTCAAGAATCCGCAGAAAATTCCATAAAAATTATTTAAAAAAAGTATTAAAGCGACAAACTGCGCTCCACAAATTATTCCACAAAATAGCCAATAGTTGAACAAATTTATTTCATTTACACATTGAGAAATCAAAAAAACATAGTAATAAAAGCAAAAATTCTGGTCAAAAATCGACGACGACGACAATGACAGTAGTAATATCTTACACGTGGGATAACGAGATGCTCAAATATAAACGACAAAAATACAGAAATGCCCGTGTGGGAGAAAACGAAGAAGGCGGTAGTAAAAGGAATGAAGTTAGGAATGGCGCGGTTTTGGCGAGAAATTCAAAAATACTGTGATGAAGAATTCATGTGAGAGAGGAAAACGAGCAAATAAAACCAAAAAATACTTGATTAAATTAAAATTTTCAGAAATTATATGATTCTTTGGGTTCGCTTCTGAAATGTTTCCTCCTCCATCAAAAACGAAATTGGCACCCATAATTCAGAGCTTGGCAAAGAACCAAAAAATTCCTCCCACCCTTTCAGTGCGAAACTTTCAAACAACTCCTCCCACCCCATCGCGCATGGAGGCGCCCACCAACGACAGCAAAAATTGCGTGCAATTTTCTTTTCTTTCGCTAGCAATCCGACTCCGAGTTTCCGCCGCGCTCCATGCCCACGTTCGCCGACGAGAGCACGTTCGAGAACAGGTGATGGCCGGCGCCTGAAATGGCATAAATTTTAATGATTGGTTGGTTAACGCCCGAGTAAAGTATACAAAAAAATGTTAAGTTTTCTACACATATTCAAGGTTTAAAAAATGTCAAAAATAGAAACGAAAAGCTCTATGTAGTGTATGCACCAAAAGCAAAAATTGATTTTTTTTGTCTCAGAGACAATAAAAAAATCACATTAAAATTAAATACATTCCAAGTGGGACACCAACCTGTGCTGGGAATAGGCGGCTCCATGCATCTGACATCCTCCATAAAGCCCATTGTTGTGGCTTCCTCGTACAACTCCACCAAAGACATTACTTTCTCCCGACTTTCGTCCATTAACTTCACCGTGTCATTACCTTAACAAATCACCGATTTTACGCTACCCAAATCTCCAAAAAATTACGAACGATTTTCTTAAATATTTAAAAAATTCATTTTTAAACCATTTACAAGTGTCAAAAAGATTCTTTTCATAGTTTGAATCCAGTGTTTTGGAGTCGTCGAATTCGCTCAAACTCAAAAACAAAGTCCAACAATTCAACAATGATTCAGGTAACAACATTTTTTCGTAAGTCTAAAATGTACCTTCGTTTTTGAAACGATCCAAGAACGCGCCACGTTTTCGCAGCGCATCGTACTGCTGGCCCATTTGGCGCAAAGTGTTGGAAATATTCGTGTGGTTGGCCAGAAGAAGACCCGAGGTATGATGACGATGCTCCATGTAGGGCGAGAGTTTCGTCGTCGTTATGTTCAGTGTGGAGGAGGACCATGGCGGGTAGCTAAATTTTATTAATGCCAAAAACTAACCAATTCCCAAAACATAATGTGTGTTACTATTGGCAACAATCAAACCTTAACACATGGATTAACAAAAAACAACAACAAAAGCTTGAAAAATTACAAAGATGAAAGCTGGTCGTTAATCCTTATTGCTCGACGAGAGCATATCTAGAATTTCGGAATGGTGGGGGTGGGGACAAAAATTTTATATAAAATTTTGCGAAAAGGGGATAATTTTGCGGGAGGGGGGCATCCGTAAATTTCAATTTTTATACAGATTTACTTAAAAAATCCGAACTTTTTCTTGATAACCCCGCCCCCCCCCTCTGCACTGCACCCATATATACGCCACTGTTATTTGAGTACAAAGTCAACTAATGTCTTAGTACAATTATAAAATTTATAAAACAAAAAAGAACATTAAAAATATACAAAAAAACGCAAAAAAAATAAACATTAAAAAAACTGACGTTATAATATTTCTGTTGTCGCTCTTTCCACGCAATTTTCTCAGCGCGCCGCCCACATTGGAGTCGGTAATCTTTTCGGCGGCCTTCTCCGTGCCATCGCTGCGCAAAATCGCCAAGCCCGAGAGCATGCAATGGTCGACTTTGGCGGGCGGTGGCGTGGGGCCGCGGCCAGCCTGCTTCGCATAGGTGGGATTGGACGAAGAGATGAGCGACTTCGGCTCAAGAATCCGCGAGAGAATCGTCGACGGTGTGGTGTTGATGACGAACTGATTGTTGGCTGGTGCAAACGGGGAATATGCTAAAAAAGAAGTTGATCTAAACATTAAAAATTCGCAAAAATAAAATAAATAATGTATAAATTTGATTCAAAAATATTTGAAAAAATTCATGTAAACACTAAAAGAATTTTTTCAATATCAATTTCTGAAATTTTCCGGTTACAATTTAAACATTTGAGACCAAAATTTCAATTTTGGCATAATGTAATATTCAACCTCTTTTCAAATAAAAGAATTTGCTAAAAAAATATTGCAACTTCTTTTAACATTCAGAATTCATTACAACTAGGTTCTCTCAAAACTTAGCGAAAATTAGCCTAGATATTTAGAAATTCGTAATGATAAATTGTCAAAATTATTATAGATGAGTTCATTTGCGAAACTTCTGCGCTATTCAAGATTTATGCAATTGGGCGACTATGAAAATCGATTGATCGTGGGCAAAGTGGTACATCGAGTGGCGGACGATCTCTACGTGGATATGGGACTAAAGTTCAATGCCGTCTGCAAAAAGCCAGCCAAATCGAGACCCGAAGAGTAGGAGCTAAGCTATTTTGAAAACTCAATTTATATTAAATAAAATTCAGAGGATTTCTCGATAGATTGTGCCTTCCAGAATAGTCCCTGTTATAGATTTTAAAAAGCTCCCTTACAATGGTAACTGAATAAGATACAAAAATTATTCTAATAAGACATAATTGCACTAATAATAATGTCTCAATTCTTAGTGTGTACGCCATCGGCAGTAGTGTGCTAGTTCGCCTACACGACCCCGAGCTTTCGGAGCGCTTTCTCGGCTCTCGCCACGATCTTTCGCTTCTTGAGGCGGATGCGACGATCGTCGGACTGTACGAACCGAACAAAATTTCCCCATCCCCCTCAACCGGCCATACCTCATCAGCCCTCAGTTCGGAAAGCAGCCCTACAAAGTTGACGACGACCGAGAGAAAACGACTGCCATTCATGAGAAATGCACGGCCGAAAGTCAGAACACAAAATAATGATGCAGACAGTTAGATTAGATAACTTACAACAAATATTGAGTTATTTAATAAAGCAATTTTTGAAGGTCAAGACATTTTTTGGAAAGCAGAGGACTGAACATTTTCAAAAAGATGACAAATAGTCTTTCTGCTTTCCTATAATTCGAACTTTTAACTTTAAGAACTCATACGACAACAAATAGTCAAAAAAAAATACGAAAAGCTACTATAGAAAATATATATTTTATTCTTATTGTTATATGTATATCATTCCGTTAATTTATGGTAAGTTAAATCAATAATGCCAGCAAATTGACCGCCATAAACTGCACAACCAAAGAGACCTAAATGTAGCTTAGGGAGTGATATAGCTAAAAGTTGATGAATTTTTGGCCACATAAGTGAAGTGTCCAAACGTTTGTTAGAAACCTTTTTATGTATTTGAATTTGTCAAATCAAAAATCTTAAGCAAAATATAATTTGGACACGCTACTATAAAAAAGACTACTATAAGTCTGTTTTTGATTGATATTGAATAAAATATATTTCTATGTATTGTTTTGATGGATCTTTAAAAATAATTAAAAAAACAAATTAGCGACAAGAAACAAAAAACACAAAATAAAATAATCGAACACAAACCCGTCTGAATGAACTGCATGGGCGGAAATGGGTTGAGGTAGGCGGCAATGTGAGCAAGGCGCGTGTAGACCGGCGAGTAGAAGCGCATCGGCGCCGTCAGACTCGTCATTATTCGACTCACCTAAAACTAACATTATTGGAACTAATAATAAAAAATATTGAAAGATACGTATTCGTATAAAACTGATCATTCAAATATACAACCATTAATCCAAAAAACGACGAAAAAAAATTCTTAACATGTCCGAGTTTTCAGCACATACAATATTTAAAAAAGCAAAATTTAAAAATGGTGACCATTGAATTGATGTTCTCGAAGGTGGGCGTTTTCACTCGCATCGTCTCGATCGCCACCTTGTAGAGAGCCTGATTGTCGAGAACGGTGACAAAGTCCGTGTTTTCGATGATCCACTGAAGCGTGAGCATCGAGTTGTAGGGGCCGACGATGACGTCCGACACGCTCTCCATCCCCGAGAACACCGAGTAGGTTTGAATGATCGTTTTTGAAAATCTACAAAAAAAATGCTCAAAAATGTCGATTAAAAAAATCATTAATAAAAAAATTCGAAATTTACTATAAAAAATAATCAGAAAAAATAACAAAAAAATTTAAATGTAGTCTTTAGAGATCTTTAAATTGCTTAAAAATCCTATTTTTTAAACCTTTTGCCTTCATAAGCAATTCATCTATGTCTTGATACACCGAAACAAAATCCACATACCTCTCTCGAATCTGCTCGAGGACCTTTGAGCCGAGTCCGGAGCCGGTACCGCCGGAAATCGAGTGGCACAGCACGAAACCCTCCAGCGAGTCGGCGTTCTCCGCTTCGCGCCTCATAATCTCGAAAATATCCTCAACGATTTCTTCCGGCTGGTTGTAGCCGCTCGCCCAATTATTGCCCGCACCGCCGCCGTCCTTCGACTGGAAGAAGTTCTCCCTGTTGTGGAGTTGGCCGTGGTCCATTATGTGGGTGAGAACGCGTGGCTCCAAGTCGATGAGCACCGAACGCGGCATGTAGCGATTACCCTCCGTCTGCAAATAAATATTTTTCATGATTAAAAATAAACCAATTAGAATTAAAAATTTCATAAAAAGTGTGTTTCATATGGTCTGGCGTATTTAGCGGAGAGGGGGGGGGGACAGAATATTTTTGCGATTTTCTATCGGCGCCAAACTTTGAAAATTTCGGATCTTCCCCCATTTTAGAAATTTAATGTAAAAATATGCCCCCTCCCATTCCGAAATCCCATCGCACATGACTAAAATGAAGCAAAAATCTTACTACCCAAAAATTCATAATAGTTTGTGGACCCCCAAGACTTTTGAGCGACCACCAAAAATTCGAATCCGTTTTGGGAAAATTCCTTTTTCCACAAAACGTATAAAATTACAGAATTTTTCGAATTGAAAAATCACCTCGTAAAAGTGGACGTCCTTCTGATCCTGGCCGGGTCGGTCCTCGCTGACGGGCGTGCCCGCCGGCCCGATTCCGTGCTCCTCGCACATCGTCTTCCAAAACTCCACGCCGATTTGATTGCCGCATTGGCCCACCTGGACCGTGATTATATTGCTGGGCATGACTAATAAGACAAATTTTCCTAAAAATTAACCCACAAAATTAGCCGCCATAAAGCACTTGTGCTAAGAGAAATATTTGCATTATTGTTAGAACACTTTTGTCCCTGCTCAGCGGGGCCCGCTGGTATTTTTAACTTACAATTTCGAAAAAAGATTTTCGCGGAAAACTATGTAATTTTTTGATAAAACGGGCATTTTCAGTGGATTCCTGGAGCACGTACATTTCATGAAACGCATTTCACATATTATTCAATAAAAAGAATAAAATTGGGATTGTATGGAAGGGTATCAACCCTATAGTTTTTTATTATAAGAATGTATCAATTAGGTATAAAACTCCGTAAATTCGATTCATAATCACGCACACATTTCCGCACATCAATCAACATTTTATTCCCATTCAAAGTTCCATATCCAAATAAACAATAGAATTAAATCAAGCAAACAGAAACAAAAATGCGAACCCTCAAAGGAAAACTCATAAGTATGTTTTGTTGTATTAAAAAAACGCAATAAATTACACACCTCCACAAGAGAAAAATAAGATTATTAAGAAAATATGAAGCAAGAAATTTTCTGTTCGATCAACGATAAACTCTGAAGAATTGCGGATTTTCGGCAAATATTTAAAATTATGGGCTTCAAAATTAACAAAGTAATAGCCAGGTCCATTTTGTTGTATCGTACGGTTTGGATTTTCCCTTTTATCGCGAAAAAAGTATTGAATCTAACACAATTAAGAAAATTTATTGCAATTTTTAGTCTTTTTCCAATTTCAGAAAGTATTTCTCTGCTGGGATCGATCAAAAATCACATTTTAAAATTGTAGGAAAAACGAGGGGATCCGCTAAAATGTGCTAAAACCCAAAGCAACCTTCAGCCAAATGTTCAAATCGAAAAATAAGAAATTGACTATTTCATTAAAACACAATTTATAATTTATATAGTAAAAAATAGAAATATTGATGAAACATATATTGTTTGTTTCCGATGAAGTCGCGAATGAAAACAATTCGGCCGTCCCCATGATGACCGCAACATAAGTAATGAGTCGGATGTGCAAAGAATGTATAATAAACAATTATTACAAAGTGGACAGCTTATAATTAGGTTTTAAAATTCATTTCCAATTTTTTTCTAAAAAAAATTGTCCCAATTTTGCGAACAAAATTCTATTCATAGAACGCGATAAGATACATCAAAAAAACGCCGAACAGAATGGCGAGCGTTTCGCGGACGCTCTGCCAGAACGTGGACCGCTCCAAGAGTTCGGGGATGACGGACACGGTGGCGATGTAGATGAAGCCGCCGGCGGTGAACGGAAGCACCCAGCTCTGCTCGGCGGCCTCTGCCATCGCGTATGCGTCCACCGACCACAGCGAGATCACACAGCCGGCCAGCGCGCCGCCGGCCGTGCACAGCTGAATGAGCATCGCCTTGCCCTTGGAGTAGCCGGAGCGGATGAGGATGGCAAAGTCGCCGATTTCGTGCGGCACCTCGTGCACGAGAACGGTGACCATCGTCACTGAAATTGCGAAAACTTATAGAAACTCCCTAGCTTCCTTATAAAGGACTAATATAAAAGTTCAAAATAAAAATGTTAAATCATTTAAAAAAGTTAGGTGTATTTGCTGGAAAAATATGGTAGAATATTCAAAAAATAGTACCAACTCAATGTAAAAAAGCAGAAAATTTTCTTACCGACGCCAATGGTCGAGCCGGCGATAAAGGACGCGCCAATCGCCAATCCGTCCGTGAAGTTGTGCATAAAGTCGGCCACCAGATTTAAATAGGCAGCCACACGAATTCGCGGCACTTCCGCCATCACGTCTGACTTCGAGTCGGCTTTCGCGGCAGAGGCTTTCGAGGATTTCGCCGGCTTCTTAGTCCGATCGTGGTCCGGGGATGGCTCGCTGTCGGCGGTGTCATCGGATGCGTCGGAGACCTTCGCCTTTGAAGACTTTTGGGGCGCGGCGGCGTGAGAATGCGAGTGACCGGCGGAGTCGTCGCCGCGCAAAATTCGTACAAATTTCTCGACAATGAAGAACACCATAAATCCTAAACGTCCACATTTATTCGTAAAAACGTCAACCATTAAATTTAACAATCTTGACGACTTAAATATTAAGAAAATTGTCGAGCTTTAACAATTTCCACTTTTATCTTCGACTTGTTTAATCCAAAAATTTTTCTCAATGCATGCCGTTAATTTAAAAACTTAAAACTAATACATGGAGAAAATTTTCAAAATACCAAAAACGTATTTGAAAAAAATTCACACCCAATATTGTTAAAATAAAAAAAGGAAAGCACCCAAAAACAAAAATAACAAACCTGTCAAAACCCACTGTCCCACGGACATGTCGTGTGGAGCGTGGGAATGTCCACCACCACCACCGCCGCCGTGCGAGTGGGAATGCGCGTGACCTTCGGGAGGGCCGGGTGGTGTGGCGTGCGGAATTAGGTGGAGGAACGCGTCGCCCAAAAGACCACCGGCGCCAAACGCCAGCAGCAATTTCAGAAGCGGGGAATTCTCGTCGGTGTTCGCCTGCAAAATTTGGTAAAAAATTAATAAAAAACGTAAATATAGTACAATGAGCCACAAAAATACTCTGCCCAAATAATTTAAGCTTCAAAAAATTCCAAAACGAAATGTTTTTATCGTATGAAAACCACCCCGTTGCCTCTTCGTTAATGTAGTGCAAAAAAGTTGTACCTGAATTGGAATAAAGGCGAGAATCAAGCAGGGACATGCGCTAATCAAAATCGTCGACCCAATCGAATACACCCAAAGTCGCGTTCGTGCGTCGTTCAAGAAGGAAAACATTCTAAAATTTTATTTTTCTTAAGAAAAAGAAATTTAAAAAAATTCTTAAATTCCGCCTCATACAAGCAGGCTAGGAATTGCGGCCATTTTGAGTCTCGGAATTCCGAATTTTTTGTTATAGTAGCTCGAAAGTTTTTCAAAAAATTGAGCCATAACAATTTCGAGAAATTACTTTGTATTATTAAAAATTTTCGAAATTTTCCATCGCATTGTAAAAAAATTAAAATCAATTTTTAAAAACTTAGAAATCTTCGGAAAAATTGAGTCTTCAAAATTCCGAAATGAAATTTTTTCGCTTCCGCCCAACCCTAGTGTGTGTGTGTGTGTGTGGACTTCTCGAATAAATATGTTGCAGTAACGCTTCCGCAGTGAAAATTGACCCTTTTTAACTTATTCTCCGCCTGATTTGTTAAGGAAAACAAGTAATGTCAAAAAATAAATCAAAAATAAAAATTCGAAATAAATAATAACTTTTCTTGTCCACTTTTCTACATTTCCGCAAAAATTACACAAGTCTGCTAAAACAAATGTGGATGGATATGCGAAGGCGTTAATAAAATAACGCGAAAAATTTCAGGTACTTAACTTTATTAACAATAAAAATATGCAAATAATTGGTGAAGATAAAGTGCAAACAAAGGAAATAACCTGAATTTTCTTTAAATAAATACTAGAAGTATGAGTCAAAAATTTGAATTTTTCGTTCACATATTTTCAGCCCGCAAATCTCGAAATACATGTACTTTAATCACAAAATAAAATAAAAATTTGGCTAAATTTGTGGGACTACGACGGTTCTGCGCATATCACATATGTCATTCGAATGCTAAAGATGTATAGATTCCAGATATCCAATCAATTTTTCAAAAACGCAAAACTTCGGAGTGGAAAATCAGCATAAGGTCAGAAAACCACCGGACAAAGAAAATACCAAAAAATTTAATCTTTCTTCAAGTGCAAAATTCTGACCAAAAAATGAAAATGGAATTTACCCGTTTTTGTCGAAGGTAAATTCCTTTTGCTTGCCGTTGGTGGCTTGACTGTGCCTTTGGTGGCCAGTTTTCTTCGCGATCGACGGCTTTTCACCGTGGCTGTGGCCGTGATGATGATCTTCGCCATGAGCTGGCTCTTCGTGGGAGTGGCCGTGCGAGCATCCACCGCCGGGTCCGTGCGAGTGGCCGTGTCCGTGGAGATGGTCATCCTCCTCGTGGATCCCTTTTTGGGCCTTAAATTCATGTATTGATACTATGCAGAATGTCAAAATAAATATTATCTGAAAGTCAAAATAACTTCAAAGCTGAGATTTTGATTGCGCTTTCGTTCCTATATTCTTGGCAAAAGCCAAAGCCCACCACCTCTATAATTCACGACAAAGAGAACATATCCAAATTTATAAAACAATAATTAGTGTCCTCAAATCTCTAATCAATAAAAAACAATACAAAAATGTTTTTGACTGCAAAAAAATCGAAAAACTTACAGCTTCATTCACTTCGCGCGAATATTTGAGGTGGGGCGGCTCCTTGGCGCGGGAATGCGCAAATACATGCACAACACAAATGACGGCCAATAAAATGAGTAACCTCATTTCCATTGCAATTCGTTGGGTACTGAAAATGGAAAACCTTGAAAGAAGTGAACACGCCGCAATTTTCTTCGAAATTCAAGTTCCCGCTTTGTTGCGATTTAAATGTAGTTTTTGTTCAAAAATTATACTAATACCAATTTGCACGCAATGCAAATTCTTCTACAGTATAGTCCTATTTATATGTGTGTACAGTTTTCTCCGTATGTATTTTTGAATACAATTTGCGGTATTTTGGGGATGTTGGTGCCAGATTACAACCCGGAATATACGATAAAAACAGTTAACTCGATTGGATTGTGGATGGTGAGTTATTAGGATTGCTAAATTGGAGGTTGTAACAGTTGCTGTATAGCCTATTATATACTCGATCCGTTATTTTTATGGAAACTATTTTTGCAACCTGCAAAGCGAAAATACGCGGAACGCTTTTGTGAGCATGTGAACAAATTGCTACTTTTATAATATTTCACATTATCCACAAGGTGATGTTGATCGCAAATAAATAACGGCCACATCTCTTTTGTTCGTTCTTTATTTCAAATATGGTGGTAGTAAAATATATAAGCAATCCTCTCAAAAGTTGCTATTTTTGGTAACAATCGCGCAATACAAATTTGTAAAATGTCATCAATATTCAATGGCTAATATTAACTACCGTATGTACGGTAGTTAGATGAATCTGTATCCTATAAATTTAATTTCATAAAACTGAAATTTATTTATATACATACAAGCCCGTAAATGATGATAAAGTCAATAAACTACCAGTATGAAATATACATATGTATGTTCACAAATATACAATGTACTCGTCGGAAAAATTAATTTAGTTCTCGATAACTTCTTTCACTTTTCTTTCTTTTTGACCGCTGGTTAATTTTGAATCAAGCTTTGCGCCATCACCTAAATTCGATTCGGTTTTGTTGTTGTCCAACCGTTGTCGTTTTCGTAGTGTTGATGCCGAATCATCGTTATTTAATTGGTCTTCTTCTTCCTCGCTGAAAATACATATCTCATATACGGTATTGAACATGTGAATGAACTCTGCAAATTGCAGACAGTCTGTTCATTGAGCCTAGATCTCAGTTTCCTACAATATTATCGTAATTCTCTTTGTTCGAAATCGGTTATAAAAATCCATATAAGATATGAACTTATAAAATGAATTTATATTCCACTCAATAAAACAATATATGCGACATATCCAAATTTTGCAATTCGGGAATTTTCCGCCTATTCATTGTCAGTGTCACTCGTTGTTACGGTACATTTGTTTGGTGGGAAGGACGAGCTCTTGGCCGGTGATGCGTGCGCGTCGAGAACCGGCCTCCACCGCGTTTATCAGCAATGCACGCATTCCGCCCTTCTCCAACTCATGAATACCATAAACCGTCGATCCGCCAGGGCTTTGAACGGCTTCTTTTAAAATTGCGGGATGTTGACCGGTCTCTAGCACCATTTTTGCGGCACCAAGAAACGTATAAGCAGATAGCTTGAGCGCTAACTCCCGCGGAAGGCCTTCCTTCACGCCGCCATCGGCCATTCCCTCAATCATGCTGAAGACCTAAAACTGGTACAACAATTTATTCATGCCGGACTGAAACGGATTAGCTCATGAATACATATATGTATTTTATCTCTATGGTCGATCATCTCATTTCTTAAATATTTCCACAAATTATTTTATGTTAGTTATGAGATTTCCGTTGAATTTTTCTGTGTTGAAATTAAAAAAAGTGCCGGCGGCGTTCTCTATCCGGCAATTGTTCGACGACGTTGAACACTCTCTGACATCTCTTCGTTACATTGTGTTTGTTTGTTACATTTTTTAAACCATATTTTCGATTTTTTTTTTGTTTAATTATATGATGATACAACATTTACAGAAATTTCGTATGATTCGTATTAAGGTTTCCAAATTGTTAAAGAAATGTACATACATATTACATATATTTTTTTGCCAATTATGTTGATAGTTTTTTTCTCAGTGTTCGACGAAATATATGTATTTCATTTTTTGTCGTTTGTAAATTGAATTTAAAAAAGTTATAACAATTTTTGTGGCGTCCTGTTTCATTTAATTTTCTTTTTTTGCAAATATTGTTCATCTTTTTCGTCGTTCTGTAGGTTTTTGTGATAATTTGCGTGTTTGATTTCTGACATTTATGAATTGCAGCTGATGAATTTTCGTTTCTAAAACATTTTTTGAAGTTCCAAATGTTTTCAAAACTGTTATCCAAAAGTTTTGAAAAAATGGAATCACTGAAATTTTAGATGCGTAATTGTCATTTAATTTAGATCACCTTTTTACAATGGATAAAACAACTCACCTGCTAATTGCTAGAGAAAAAAGAAAGGAAAAACTACGAAAGGCAAGGGAGCAAGGCCGTGAATTAATTAGAAGAAATATGCTTAGGAGAATGAAATGTAAGCAAGTCAGAAAGCTTTCTTTAGTCATACGCAGAATATGTAGTGCATAAATGTTAATAAATTCGAAATTATGTACCAAAAGAATGGTCCTCAGTTTTTTTGGAATATAAGCATATTTTTAAAATGTATTGTTTCTTAATTTTCATATTTTTTACCAACTTGTTATCATGCAATTTTTCAATGTACCTGCAGAATACACTGTATTCAATAACATACATTTTTTTTTGTATGCTAATCTTTGCTAATTTCATATAATTAACTTAATTTTGTGCATCGAGATATAAAGTTTTATGTGTATTTGGCGCGATCCATTTAACAAATATACATAATTTTCAGTGCTAGAAAGCGAATCGACATCAGAAATGCCACTTGCGCGCTCAATGCCACGCGACAAGCGCTCGGCGGCCGGCGGCGCTAATCGCAAAATTGTGATTCTCGAATTCCCGCAAAGTGACGGTGGTATAACGTTTGAGACTATAGCGTTCGAGCGACTCCAAGGTGAATGTCGCGTTGGAGAGCAAATTAACTGCCTTCCGCTGACAAGCAGCCACGGCGTTACCGGTAATGGTAATAGCAAATTGTTCGCGATTCGCCGGGGAGTCGTCCGCGGAGAATATACATCCCAACGGCTGGCGCAGACAATGCTTGCCAAATATCGACAAGAGGAGGAGATTCGCGTAGATTTTTTTAATTGAATTTTGAACACTAATTTCAAAAATTGAATAATTTTGAAAAAGAACAATTTTTACAAAATCTTTTTTGAATTTTTTTAAATTTTAAATTTTTATGATATTACTTATTTTTATGATATGATTAATTTTTAGCGACTGATGAGCGAGGGACAAGACAATTCTGCAGTTAACGAGCCGTTGATGGAACTCATGCATCCTATTAAAAACGGTAATTGCGTTTTTTACATATAGCAATGTAGAAGAAATATTCAAACATTGCAGAGGAACCTTTTGACGGCGATGAGCCGTGCACCTCCTCTTCATCGACAACAACGAACCTTTTAAATGCGGCGATATCTCGAATGGAGCGCGACAAACGGGGTGGCGCAAATAACGGCGCCAAGGATGCGACGAACGACGAGGAAGAGGACTTTGAGGACGAGGCGCCTAACCTCAGCCGCAGCAACTCGGCTGCCGCCATTTGGGATTTGCATGGTAAGAAACGTCTCTTATTACACGAGTTTTTAGAGTTAATATGTATATAATATTTTGCTTTTTAGTTTGTATTAATAAAAATATTTTTTGATGTCAATGTTTGTATCTTAAAATTCTGTATTTTTGCTTTTTTCCATTTTGCGTAGAGTTAAATATTTTTCATGTTTTTTATTATACATTTGCTGGATTATTTGATATTAAATCAACTAAGTTGCTTAGTGCAAACAATTATTTTCAGAGTTAAATGGGCACACAAACGACAGTGATGTTGAGCGTCGAACTCAACGCCGTGGTTCTTCGCTAGCGCCAGCGCTGACGAAGGCCGATGATGAGGCGATAGTGGCGGACGGCGGACATGAAGGCGAGAGTGGCGACGAAAACGGAACTAACATGCTGGATGACGGGCCGGATCAACTGGAGTTGGAAGGTATACTGTCAATTCCCAGAATTAATTGATTTTATCTAATTAATTTAATTATTTTTACCTTTTTTTGGGGGTATGATCCCCCTCTTGCCCTAGTATAACCCTCCCTAGCATATCTAAAATATAGAAAATGTTTTGAATTGATTTGCTTTAGTATATTTTACGTAGAGTAAAATAATTTCTAAAAAAAAGTTTTTGGAATTACGACCGATCCTCCTATTCGTGCTTAGAAACTTTTCCGGAAACAATTTTTCAAATACGATCGACTTTAGACATGCCGAATCATTATGGTAATGTAAGCGAAGCTCCGAACTCTCCACCACCAGCACTTAAACCCGCGATTCCGATTGGCGCATCCGTGAAAAGGAACACCAACAATGGCGATGAGGTGGCGTTTGGCAGTGACTTTAGCTTACAGAGTTTGATGAGCTCTTCTTCAGGATTGACGGACGCCAAAGATAATCAACTTTCCGCCATTTCGTCTCTTCTACAGCATGCTCAGTACCAGGGGAATGGTAGTGAAGGTATGGTATTTAAAATAAAAATTTTTATTTTTGAAAGATTAAACGATAAAAGGAATATTTACGGAATTTAAAATGCTACAATTATTTGGAATGTTCTTTTTATTTTTATAATGTATAAATTATATTTATAATGAAGGATTATTTTAAATACGATTTCAGGCCTTTCGGATGAAGAAAACGATGATCAGTCGCCCGCTACACCGCATGGCGTTGCGCGCTGTCGTTCCCCTACCACACTCGCCGGGACACACCGAAAACTGGCTAGCAGAAATTCGGCTGCTGTTACAAACCCACCACCGCAATTTACGCCGTCGATGACGACGAACGCCGCCGATATCACACAAAACATATTGTTGAGCGAAATACGCGCGATGCGCGAGGCGGTGAATTTATTGCTGGAGAATCAGTTGGTTATTTTGCGTCATTTAGACAAGCACGACGACGAAAGTCTACGGGGTTTGTTGATTTTTTACTTCTTTTCAGGTATTTTTTACTGGATTTTATGTGTAATGATGGTTTCTTCAAATGTATTATATCTGAGATGTTATTAATTTAAATATTTTTAATTTTTTAGTATGTTTTTTATGTTAGCAAATGGTTTAGTAATTGAACAGCGAACACGCCGTGCAATTGGAGCAAATTGCGTGCCAACCACGGTGTCTGCGTCGAAGGATGGAAATTTTTCTCAATTGCAACCGGTATTTTCGGATAACAATGGTAGGGACTTTTTTCTTAACATTTGGGTATACAGAATTTCTCGAATTTCTAAAATGTTCCTTTTTTGTATTCACCACCGAGAACTGAGATACGGTTATTTAATGTCAATTCGTGAAAACTAAAAATTTATGATTTTCTATTTTCTAGGAAAAGTACAATTTTTAAGGCTAAGTAAAATAAACGTTCCAGGGAAGCAAACGTTTTTTTGTAAAAAATCGTCAAGAGTACTTGCCAAAAATACGTCCGACAAATTATAAAAGGTTTTTCAGGTGGCGCAATTCGCAAGTCTGCTCCCCTTTCCGCCAATCCAGTCCTACGAAAATTGACCAACAGCAATTCTCCGTCTTTTACCAGGGTGATTCCTGGTTTAACCAACGACACCACAAAAATTTCGTCACTGGCTTCACCGACTTCTTCCCAGCTTCTACCGCCGACGTCCACCGCAGCGCACACATCAACCGCACCGTACGGCAGTCGATTCGGACGAGTTGTTCTATCACGACGTAGTCAACACGTGAGTTAGAATTCCACTTTCTGTGCTAATAATCGTTACTGTTAAAAATATGCTAACAAGGTTTTTTAGAAGGATGTTCCTCAGTCGCTGTCGAGCGCTCTTTCCTCGCTGGCTCCAACGCTACCATCCGGATCGACGGGTGGTGGAATGACATTGGCTGCCGCGCTGGGTACCACCGGGAACTGTTTGCCACCACTTCTAACTAGCAACAGGTGCACGACGTCGTCTTCCTCTGACGTTGTGTCGAAGCCGGATATGACAACGAGGCGATCGGTGTGCGACTCATCCAATAATAATTCATCCACCTCCGTCGCGAAGGCTTCCACTACGACGAGATCGGCTTCAGCGACGGCGGCTGTTGCCGCTGGTACGCCGATGCGTTTGTTGCATTTTGAAAATGGCATACCCATATTGAAGAATGCGTCGCAATCAACTGCGCTGAGAGTGGCGTCATCAACGGGTGCCAAATTGTCGGACGCTAACGGTGGTGCGGCAAAACGCCGCCGCACGACGATATATGATGATTTACCGCCTCTGCAGCGCGAAGCGCTTTAATGAAATTTGGAACAAGTAGATAATTAATTCATGAAAAAGATTCGTGAGATTTTTTGGCTGTTGATGTTCCAAAATTTGATTTTCCAAATATTTCTCAGGAAACTTTATAGGAAAAACTATGAACAATAAATTCAAGCTCAAGACTCAATGTTTTTTTGCATTTTTTAAATTTTTACCCTTTTTAAAGAACAATTTTTTGTTAGTGAGCAATTCATTTTTGTTGGAGGTTGTGAGATTTTTGGTGAATATGTTAAAGGCTTATGTCGATTGTTTAATTTCATGGTTGTCCTTTTTTCGAATTATGTTATTATTTATTTTATATTGTTTTGAAATGAAAATGAAAGTTTACATTTGATATTATGTGTGGTTTTAGCAATATATACATTCATAATTTGTAATGACCTTGATCTTTCAAAACTTTTTCAGACAAAAACTTATGAGCTGCACCAATAAATGAACAGAATCAATAGGAATTTTTGCATTTTATCGGGATTACTTTTTGAAGAAGCAGGTATTTTTGGAGTTTTTTTAACAATAGCACTTGTGCGATTACGGAAAAAATACTCACATATGATGGTCCCGAACCGCTAAGGCCCGTGACCGGATCCAGCTGGATTTCGGGCACTTCGACGGCGTAGCCGACAGTGTTCAACAACTGTTGAACTACCTGTGAGTCGCCGTCCAAACAAGCGGCACCCAAGCTATAGGCGGATGCTCCGCATCCCACCACAGCCGGCGTGTTGGGCATAACGCGTACCACTCGACTTTTAGCTGGCAAAAGCTGAATTTTTTGTGTTGGTTTATGCCTTTGGTTAGCTGGGACAATTTTGTTAATGGAAAGGATTAATTGATCAAGTCAGGATACTTACATTTTCGATGTACCGCAGAGTTATTCCAAGTGCAATCGAGATCTATAATTTGTTAGTTTGACCACGTATGTCCAAAACATTTTTGTTAACGACGAATTTTTTTAAATGCATTATAAATGCGGCTTTAATCTTTTACATATTGTCGTTTATTGATTTGCAAATCTTTTACCAATAAATGATCACGACGAAATGCAGGCGCGATTTCTGAAGTGATCTTGCTGACATGCGCGGGTTTAACCGCCACAAAAATGACATCGTTTTCGTGAGCAACTTCGGAATTGTCATGTGTGGTTCTGATGCCAAGCGCCTAAATTTGTCGATCGTGATTACCTTTTCATTCTCTATCTATTGTTTTACTTCTTTATACGATGAAACATTCCATTGTTTCCATCCCTCTTCTCGTCATATTTATCACACATCTCCCATTTTCTCGTCACTTCTTCTATGCCACCTCGAAATTTATTTTGTTTACCTTGCATTCTTCGAGAAGTTGCGCGTCTGATTTGGGACAGCTAGCCATAATTGCTTCTGCCTTATGACTGCCTAAATCGTCGAAGTTAACCCATCCAAACCGATAAAAATGGAAAGTCATTTAACTATATTACCCGAACTTACGAGACCCCTTGCAAGAGCTTGTGCCATCTTTCCAGCTCCAATAAATCCGATCTTCATGTTTTCGGTTGTCACTGATTATGATCGTTTAGAAAATGTATTTGACGTATCAAGTAATTTGAGTGAAAGCGGATGGATATAAATTTTAGTATATCTAAATATGCGGGATTTGAGATGCAAAAAAACAACGATGAATCAAGAGCATATTGATATCGTGATAATAATTTTGCGATTATTAAAAGATGAGATTATGAGCACATTAAATCAGAAAACGATTGTACTTCTCAACTATTACACACACCTCTAATAATAAAAAAACCAAATTCGAATAAAAGCGACATTTTTATAAATTATTCACGGCCAAAATGTCGGAGTACATTGATCCACAAGAATTGATGGAATTATATTATTTAAAATAATAATTTTTGAAAATTTTCTGTGGACAACATTTTTAGGAAGAACTGAAATGTGTGCGCTTATCAAATAAAATTCACATGAACAAAAAAATCTTTAAAAAATCGTCGAACAAATATTTATTTATTTATTGTCGACCGATCCATAGGTAAAATGTTAAAATAAAGAATCCAAAAAAATTATTTATCCAAAAAAAAGAAGAAAAACAATGTCACTTTTCTCGTAAATAAAGTTATCAGCTGAGAATGTTATTCGCTTATCATTTAATAATTTCCTCCCTGGCTCATTACTATTATTATGATTATTACAATTATATGCGCTACCGTCGTACATATTGGAGGAATGTGGGGTCGACGGCTGATTCATGTGTTTACTTTTTTTTGTCTATCCATTCTTTTCGAATTGTATGTTCATTATCTATTTCGCCATATATGTGTTCGCGTATACAATAGAATTCTTCATATTTCTTGAAAATTATTAAATTATTTTGTCTGTCTGTACGATATTCCTTTTTTCGTTTTGAAATTTGTTTGATATATTTAATCAAATGGTCCGTGTGTCCTGCTTTCTTTAACATTATTCTACATGTCCATATACCCTATACAATTTTCCCGGGAAGTTATTTTGTTCTTAATTATGTGGTTTTTGTTTCTGTTGCGAGATTATTGGTCGAAGCGTGTATTAAACCTCAAAAAATTTATGCTTTCTATTTTTCTTTTATTAAGTCCAGCACTTTAACAATGAGGAAATAATTTCGTTTGAAATTACTTGGTGATTTTTGGTATTGTCTCCGAAAAACTTTTATCAGTTACGTTTTATCATTTCTTTCTGCTA
The DNA here is from genome assembly GCA_009724625.1 of Deladenus siricidicola. Classification (NCBI taxonomy): domain Eukaryota; kingdom Metazoa; phylum Nematoda; class Chromadorea; order Rhabditida; family Sphaerulariidae; genus Deladenus; species Deladenus siricidicola. Next base: position 91,624 of record SAUE01000272.1, on the reverse strand, counting down.
CGCAAGGGAATCAGTTTACAGAACTTTGTGCACCATTTATCATCTAACAAATTTCAACGGTCAGCGAATATTTATGATATCAACGTGATTTGTTATCAATGATAACAAATTGGCGAAAAGCAAAGAATAGAGCACTCTGATTGTATTAGAATTTGACGCGACGAAATATAAATCAAATAAATCAAATAAACTCTAAAGGTAAATGACGAAATGTAAAAAAATTAATGGCAATTTTTTTCTTGAACTAATTAAAAAATGAAAAGGATTAAGAAAAAAATGGATAAACTCACTGTCGAAGATTGAACATTTTACGCGAATTTATTAATAGGCAATAAAATGTTTGGCGCGCCCAGGGCCGTAGTGGATGGTGGGGGCGGAAGATATAAAGGGCCGTGGCGGAATAAAAGTTTGCGAGACCGAGAGGGGGGAGAGCGCACTTCGGAGGGGGGGGGAAGAGAGAAATTATTTTTATGGGAAAATTGAATATTTTACGCGAATTTATTGGCTACTGGCAAGTGGCTGTGTGGACAGTGGACGGTGGACGGTGGGGCATGGTGGGGGCGTGGCTTAGGAAAATTAAAAAATTAAATCCTCAAAAAATTTTAGGCGTCGAGGGCAGCGCCGAATTTCTCGCCGCATTACAGACGCATTCCTTGTGCCTTAAAGCTTTATATTCGCCGCTGGGCGCGCTGTTCGACGCTGTGCACCACTGCGCGTCCATTCTCATGCACATGGACATTTACTGCGAGAGCTCGGCGAGCACGATGCGTATCGCGCATCTCGTCGACTGGTTGCACGCGCCGCCGCCACCGACCGCGTGCGTGACGCGTCAACTCACCGTGAAGCAAATAATTCACGAAAGAATCATCGACTGCGTTGTGAAGAAGTTGATTGAGGTAAATAAATTATTGTATGTCGTGTGAAGATGGCTGGGCCTGCTAGCAGCTAGCAAAGTAAATTGAATAGAATTGAGGTGTGAGAGGAAAGGGGATAGGAAGAAAGGAAAGAAGGGAGGAAAGTAAAGAAAGGAGGAAAAAAGAATAAAAGAAATGAATTACTGCACAAGGTAAGCCAGAACTAGCTGTAGCAGCTTGACTAGCTCTATGGCCCTGGCACGCAATTTAATCTAGAATGTACCGGGGCTTCTACCTTTCCTAACGGCTTTCCACTATTGCTACGTAGAGTAAAAATTGAATTATTCAAGGAGGAGGGGGTGTTATTCAAGGAAACTTGGATTTTTTTGATTTGGTATAATAATTGAAGGCGTTCGACGAGGAAGACGGCGACGCGCCCACCACCAAACACGGATGAATGGCCCATCGAGCGCGGCGCGCTGCGTGTTTTGCGCAAGCGGCGCGACGGCCGCGACTCCTTGAGCGCGCAAGAGTCTTGGGCGCGCCGCGGCGATGATCGCGCAAATCGAAATCTGTGCCTTCGACGCGGCCAAACTTCGCTGTTGTGTGGCGAGTCGAAAGCGAAAAATTGACAGTTTTTGGAAATGAAAATGTTTTAATGTGTACCATAATTACATATCTGTAATGTATAACCAATTATCAATTATGTATCAATATGTATAATTTTTCCGGTTTTTGTTACAAACAAACAATCAAAATACACAAACACACACAAACACAAAATATGTATATAAAAATAAATCAAATTTTATTTTATTTTTCTTTCGCAAAACAATACATATGTGTGTGTGTGTGGTGTGTACTGTAACTTTGTATACCGTACAATGAACATATATAAAAAAATTACAAGTAAATAAAGAAAAACGGAAAAAAGAAAAAAATGAAACTCTCCTCC
>SAUE01003047.1:82139-92459 GCA_009724625.1 Deladenus siricidicola | reverse complement strand
AATGGTCACGTCAATTTTCACGTGATCTATTTAAAATGAAATTTAATTTTTTTTTAATTATTTAAAAGCGATTTTCTGTACTTTTGCACCAAACGCTTGTCCAGGGCCAAAAAACAGCTAACGAGTTTTTGTTAAATTTACATTTTTGGCGCGATTCTAAGATGGCGAAACGAAATCTGGACGAATTTGGACCACTGGTTGGTTGGCGGAGATTTGGCTGTTTGGAAATTGTATGTTGAAAATTGTTTGAAAATTTGCACAGCTAAAACTCGCAGAAAAACCGTTTTTGTTGATTTTTTCTGTGCCGAGTTACTGTAACCCACAAGTATATTATAAAAACGATATATAGATATAACGTTTTTAGCTGTGTTCGGGCGCTGATGTCACCGTATCGCGTTTAAATCAACTCAATCTAAAAAATGTTATTGAATATGATATCAGCATGTCCGAAAACTATATGAGATAATTTGGTCATAAGGTTTGAGGTGTAGCGCACTGGAAAGCCAACTTTGCATATTTGGTTCTACGGTAAGCTACAGTAGTCCAAATTAAAATCTGTTTGAAAATTTGAATTCAGCATGAAAAATTACGCTAGTACGTTGATTTTTGTAACATTTTGTAAGAAAAACAATCAATGGGAGCGAAAAATGTGTCAAAAACGAAATTTTCGAATTTTCTTTCCAATTTTCTTTTAAAACTTTCCAAAAAAAAATTTTCAAACCAAAATCTGTCCCTCCTCCCCCCAAAACCCTAAAATTTTTTGCTCCAAAGTTTTTTACGCTTTTTCAGATAACGCAAAAAATCGATGGCCCGGGCATTACAACGAGCACTTTTTCTTTAAAAACTAAAATTTTCGAAATTTGAATACTGATTTTTTTTTGGCGAAATGTATTCAAAAATTTTTAAATTTTTAAAAATGAATACAGTATTCGAAAAGAGCGCCAGAAGACGCGTCGAATGATATAATATACTTGTGGGTTACAGTAACTCGGCATAGAAAAAATCAACAAAAACGGTTTTTCTGCGATTTTTAGCTGTGCAAATTTTCAAACAATTTTCAACATACAATTTCCAAACAGCCATATCTCCGCCAACCAACCAGTGGTCCAAATTCGTCCAGATTTCGTTTCGCCATCTTAGAATCGCGCCAAAAATGTAAATTTAACAAAAACTCGTTAGCTGTTTTTTGGCCCTGGACAAGCGTTTGGTGCAAAATTACAGGCGTGCTAATATTATTTAAGGTTCACGAAAAATTTTCGTAAATTTTTCAAAAAAATCCTTTCATTATCCTTGTGAGCTGAACTTTCGAATAACATAAGGCTTTTCAACATTTTTGGTAATTTTGAAAAATATTTTAAAAATTAAAGAAAATGATAAATTGAAATACACATAAACACACACACATACAAGCACACACACACACACAGACACACACACACACACACACACACACAAACACACACACACATATATATATATATATATATATATATATATATATATATATATATATATATATATATATATATATATATATATGTATAGTATATATTTTAAAATTTCGTTCATTTCTCTAGCGCTTCCACGCACCGCCGCGCCGCTTCCGCTTGGCGGTCAGCAACCGCGATGGCGAGGACGATCTAGGCCCCATCGATGTGTGCTCGCGAAATCCAATCACCAACGAGTGGCTGATGAGCGGCGAAGGGCTTTGTTTGGTGCATGCCATGACCTGCATATATAGAAAGCTGGCCGTCATCAGCCGCGTGCCTGACCGACGCGCACACCGCGGTGAGATTCGCTTCGACACGCTTAGCTTTTCAGTCGGATAGTTTTTATCTTTTATTCCGAACCAAATCCACTCCGACCGAACCGAATGGTCCAACGTGACTTCAATCCCGTTTGATTTATTTTTAGTTTTTATTATTTTTTAACAGAATAAATACTGTACAAGGTACACATTCTGATTGTTTGTTTTCGTGTTTTGTAAATGTGATTGAAAAAATTAAAAAATTCATTTGGTTAACTCTCCAAATTTTTATTAAATTTTAAAGAAAATTGCACTTTTTGCCTCAAAGCCAACTTTGAATGAGCAAATCTCACAAACTACTTGACCCGATTGACGGCGTCGAGCTCGACGCCGCCGAAGTTGCGCAGACGCGCGAACTTTGTCTGCAGTGCGGCGATTTCGTAAATTTTAATTAAAAAAATTCGCTTTAATTAAAAATTGTGGTTCAAAAAAAATCCGTCCAATTTATTTGCGGCCCAGCCCTGGCCCGTAGCGCCCTAATTTTTCTGTTCTTTTATTTCTAATATTCGTTCTTTTTAATATTTCTTTTTTCTTTCCAAAATGACTTTTGAATGCGAAATGAATTGGCGCGCTTTTTGCTTGGCATTTTATCGTAAGCTTTCAAATGAAATGCACTTTGCGGAATATTTCGTAAATGTTTTTGTTTTGCAAATTAGTTGAATTTTTTCGCCGTGGAAAAGGAAGAAAGAAAGGAAGAAAGCAAGCAGGTAAGAAAGGACAGAGAGCGTGAAAGAAAGAGAGAACGAGAGAAAGACATACAGAAAGAGAGAAAGAAAGACGAAATAAACGGAAGAAAAAGAAAGGAAGGAGGGAGCAAAAGAACGTTGGAAGAAAGAAAAGACGGAAGAAAGGAAGGAAGGAAAAAAGACGGAAGAAAAGGAATGACGGAAGAAAGAAAAGAAGGAAGTAAGATGGAAGAAAAAGAAAGATGGAAGAAAAGACGAAAGAAAGAAAAAAAGGAAGAAAGACAGACGAAGGAAAAAAGGAAGGAAGAAAGAAAAGAAGGAAGAAATATGGAAGAAAGAGAAAGACGAGTGAAAAAATAAATATAAGACGGAAGAAAGAAAAGGAAGAAAAAATGATCAGAAAGAAAAAGAAAGCATAAAAAGAAAAGACAATAAACGAAGCGTATGTTAGAGAATGCAGTTAGAGAAAGAGAGAAATTTTTGCCTCTTTATTGGAAATTTTTCTTCAAAATTTTGAATAATTTTCGAAAAAGAAAAATTTGAATTATTTATGAAAAAATATTTATTTTTTCTTTTCAATTTCTTTCACCTTTATTTTGTCTTTCTTTCTTCTCTTTCTTTCGTCTTTTTTGCTTTCTTTCTTTTTTTATTCTTTCCTTCACGACTTTCGTTCGTCTTTCTTTCTTCTCTTCTTTCTCGTTCATTTTTCTTTCTCCCCTTTCTTTCTTCGCGTTCTTTCTTCTTCTTTCTTCACTATCTTCTTTTTTTTCTTTCTCGTTCTTTCTCCCCTTTCTTCTTCTCTTTCTTTCTCGTTCTTTCTCGTCTTCGTCTTATCTTTTTCTTTCTTTTTCTTTTTTCTTGTTTTTCTTTCTTCTTTCTTATTTTCTCTTCCTTCCTGCTCCTTCTTTCTTCTCCTTCTTTTCTTTCTTCTTTCTTCGCCTTTCTCAAGCCTTACCTTTTGCTTTCCTCTCTCCCCGCCCCGACTTTTTTTTCTTCCTTCTCGCCGATTTGTTTTTCACAAATTTTTACATTAATTTATTTACTACCAAAAACAATTTTTCCCTACAAATTTCTCTCGTCATTTTTCGATCGTCACAAATCGCCCGTGAACGACGACAACGATGCGATGATGATTTCTGGATTAATTTAGTAGAATAGTTTGTGTATTTTTGCGTGCATTTGTGTGTGTTTTGCGTGTGTTTACTCTTTTGGAAAATACTTTTTCGCAAAATACATTTTTAGTAGTGACTTTTTGTTGTAAAAGTGTGCTTTTCTTTTTGACCATTTCTTTCTTGCTCTCTTATTCTCTCTCTCTCTCGCTCTCTCCCTCACCCTCTCTCTCTCTCGCTCTCTCTCTCTATGAGTCTCTATGCGTCTCTGTCTCTCTCTTTCTCTCTCTGTCTCTCTTTCTCGCTCTCAATTTCTTTCTCATTCTATTTCTCTTTTTTGTATGTCTCTTCTTCCTTGCGCTCTGTCTTTCTTTCTAGTTCTCTTTCTTCCTTTCTCTAACAGTCCTTTTGGTTTTCTTCATTTTTTGTCGTTCTCTTTCTTTCTCATTCTCTCTCTCTCTCTGTCGATCTCTCTCTTTCTTTCTCACTCTTTCTTTTTCATTCTACTTTTTTCTTTCTCGATCTGTGTCTTCCTTTCCTTCAAATTATGCCGTCATTTCTATCATATTTCCCGCTTCTTTCCCAACCCACACTCTTTCTAGCGTATTTATTAAAATGTAAAAAAAATATTCGTACGAGCAGAGAAATGTCTGCCCAAAAACACATCGAATTGACGTGTTTCTCTCTCATTTTTTTTTGTTGTTTTTGAAAACACACGTCAAATCGCCCTGTTATGAGCACCCCGAATTCCTCTGAATCAAAACAAGAAAGCAAAAGACAGGCGTGTGAGAAAGGAAAGCAAAGGAAAAGGACAATATAGAAAGGACAGCGAAAGAATGAACTTTTTGCCGGATCTTTTCTTTTCATTTTTTTTGTTATTTTTGATTTTTAAAAGCGTTCGCTTTCGAGATGAGATAAATTGATTTTTGTTGATTTTTTAAAAGTTTTTTTTTGTTTTTCAAAAAAATTTTAATAATGAAAAAATTCAATTTTTAATTTATTTTTTGCGAAATTTTTTTTCAGGAAATATTTTTTTCGATTTTTATGAAATTTTTTTAATTTCTTTGAAAATATTACTTTTTTATTCAAATTGTTATCCCTTCCAACCGTTTATCGTCGCTGCTTTAATTCGTATTCATTGGGAAGCGGTCAGCTTGCTGTGATTTGAATCTCACCCAACGGGATTCGGTCGGATTCGGCTGGGAGAACTCCTTTTCTGGATTCATTTCAATCCTCGAATTCAAATTCGGTTTGCTCATTTATGTAGGATTCAATTGGCTCATGATTCGTCTGGGAACGAATGCGATATAATGATGAATTTAAATCCCATTTTTCTAACCTTTTTGGAAAAAAAGTTATTGCTTATTAACTTCACAAATTTTGAAAATTTTAATTTTTTAAGGTTTTTTAACAATAACTTTGTCTCTCAAAAACTTGTAAAAATGGCGTTAAAGCAATTCCAATTGCAAATCGAATAGTATTCGAATAAACTTTTTTATACATATAACCTGAAATGAAGTCTGCAGATCGCTAAAGCGTCAAGTGGTTGCGTACCCCCCCCCATACATACTTATTTACTTTTTCTGAATTAATTCTTTTTTAATTGTTATACTTTTCTTTATTTACTTTTTTAATTCAAATACTTCTTTTTTGATACTTCTCTATTTACCTTTCAATTTCTTATTGCAAATTCCCACTTCTTTTCGGTTCCTTCTTTATTTATTTTATTTTTAAATATTCTTTATCTTCAAATTTGTCGACATTTTGGCAAAAATATTTGAAATATTTCGATTAAAAGTTTAAATTATTATTTATCGACGAAAATCCATCTTTCACGCACATGGGGCTGTAGCTCAGTGGTAGAGCGCTCGCTTCGCAATTTGTCGGACATGTGAGAAGTCAGGGGTTCAAACCCCCTCAGCTCCAATACCTTTTTTTCTTATTTTTGATTTTTTTAATTATTATTTTATTTTTATTTAATTTTTGTTTAATTTTTTTAAATTTTATTGTTAGTTAAATTGAAAGACTTCTGAGAAGTCAGCGGAGGTTCAAAATTCCAAAATTTTTTTCTCGTTTTTTTCCTATATTTTTATTACTTTTTATTATAAATTTATTTTAATCTATTTTATTTTCAATTTTTTAATTTTTTTCTTTCGTTTATTTTATTTTTAATTTTATTTGTTGGTTAAGTTAACAAGACTTGTATCAATTTAACTTTTTAAAGTCAGGAGTTCAAAACTCCAAAACCCTTTTTCTCACTTTTTCTAAATTTTATTTTAATTTATTTTTTATAATATTTTATTTTTTTATTTTATTTATTTTTTTTCTTATTAAATTTTATTCTATTGCTCTTCAATTTTCACTAAAATTTATTGTTTTTTATTCTTATTATATTTTATTATTGTTAGTTTTTGAAGTTTTTTAAATTTATTTATAATTTTTTCTCTCATTTTTTATTTAATTCTTTTTTTTTATTTAATTTTATGTAAAGTATATTTCATTTCCGAAAATTATTTCCCCCGCTTTTTGATTTCAATGATCGCTTCGCTTCTCGAATAGTGCAATTTTGACATTTTCAATTTCCAAAATTTGCAAAAAAAAAAATTTTTTCACGTAAAAATAAATTTTTTTTTGTTTTTTCATTGCCGAAATTATCGATTAAATACGAAAAAAAATTTAATATGCAAATAAATAAAGAAATGATTGAACGCTGCAGAGAATGGAAGAAAATCTTTTTTTTATTGTATATTTTTGCATGAATTTTTTGCGGAATTTTGTTCCGATTCTATTATTTTTTATAAAATTGTGGCGAATTTCCCAATATATTATTTAAAAAAACTGTTCCCCACCCCCCCACCATTTTTCATATTTAAAATTTTATATTGTTTAAATTGTGCCAAAGTTTAAAAACAGACAGATAGATAGGGCTCACTTCACTTTAAGCCTAAGGCTCCGGCTCCGTATAGCCGCGAGACTCGCCTACTCGCCGAAGGCTTGGGCTTAGGCTAACAATAAGCCTAAGGCTACGCGACCGTTTGAGGAGTTTTTTTTTCGAAAAATAAATTTTTAAATAAACAATGCGCAAATGTCCGATTTTTCTGGTGGTGCGCAAATGTCCTATAACAAAAAATACCTATAAAATAGCATTTTTTCAGAATAATTTAAGAATTACAAATTTGAAATCCTTCAAATACGACGACGACGGACAATCATTCGATAATAATGACGAAATTTTCGTCGTGGTTCGGCAAATTTCCGCCGACGCTCGCCGACTATCGCCACCGCCTCTTTCCGAGCGTCTCGACGCGCTCGTTCGTCCGCCACTATTTGCCGCTGAGCGGCGCGGTCGCGCACTCCCTCTTCTCGATGAATATTTTCGCGCCCGTCGTTTTGTCCAGGTTTTTTTTCCTTTTTTTCGGTAATTTTTTTTTATTTTTTTGCAAAATATTTTTAATAAAATAATTTTTATTATTTATATTTTTTCAAAAAAATGTTTTAATACATATTTTGATTTTTTTTTGAATTTCCTAAAGATGATTTATGCATACATAAAATTTACGATTTACGAAAATTTTTGTAACGTTATTTGAAAATAACTGTAATGATTTGTTTAAGTAACCGTAATGATTTGTTTAAGTAACTGTAATGATTTGTATTGTTTACGGTATGGAAATTTTTAATTTAAATTTAATTTAATAAATGTTAAAAATAAATTTAAAAAAATTTCCAATACCGTAATCAACCGTAATCATACGTGATCATTTTTTCACGTAGGACATTTCCGCTATGATACCGTTGTTATATGTATGTACATATGTAAATAACTGTAATGATTTTTCTTCAATTTATCGTTGTTTACGGTATGGAAATTTTTAATTTAAATTAAATTTAAAAAATGTTCAATACCGTAATCAACCGTAATGAAACAAAAAAAATTCATGTAGGACATTTCCGCTATACGATTTGGCGGTGAGTAACGCGCTCCTCTTCCAGTCGCACGTGGGCATCGGCTTCTACGTCTTCTTTCGGCCGCATCTCTACCGCCTCAACAACTGGAACCGCGTGGAGTTCAGCGTGCTCGCGTCGGTGATGTTCAACTTCGGCTCGCTGCTCATGGCCATATTCGTCAAGTCGCTGGTGCCAAGGCGGTAAGAAACACACACTTTTGCTGAAGGTGTCAGGGTGCGAAAAGTGCCAAGGTGGACACATATGTGTGTACATGGGTGGATACGTATGTGTGTAGATGCATACAAAGATATATACGTCTTACAGTCAGATAGACATATACACAATAATATGAAAACACACACAAAGACAGATAGAGAATCAGAAATAGACAGAGAGACAGAGACACATCACACAGATAGATATATAACCATTGCCAGACACATACACAAACACATATATACACAAAAAAACACATGCATACACAAACACACACATACACAAAAAAACACATACATACTCAAATACAACACACAAATACAAACACACATACATGAATACATACACACACACCAACCCACGTAAATACACACACACAAACACACACACACATACACACATACATAAACAAATAGATAGACACGTACATATAAGCTGTTTGACTGACGAATAGACATAGCAAGAAAGAAAAAAGTGCAGAGAAAAAGACGCAATGGAGCATATCTTAATTCGAATACATACGTATGTATGTATGTATATCGATTGATTAAAGAAAATTGGTAATTTGATTAAGGCTGAACGTGACGTCTCGCTCGCTGCTGGGCGTTGTGTTGAGCGTTTTCGCGATGATAAAAGCGCGCAAATACATCCGCCACATCGATTCGCGCACAAAGCCCTTCAAAGACGTGCGCTTTGAGCACGCGGGCGCCGCGTGAGCGTGACGCGCCGCCGCCGGCAAATCGAACGCGCCATACCTACCAGCCACCAGCCATCATCGCCACGCTACTGTGTACCGTGTGTGGAATGTGTAGTATGTAGTATTACTGTAGTTGTGTGTGGGTAGTAAGTATGTAGTGTACATACATATGTATGTATAACTGTACCGATTCATTCAAGTACCGAACTTTGTCTCTTATCTAGTAATGTGTCTTGTCTTGCATACTTACAATTAGTCTGCAAATTGTTTTAACTGTAAATTGTTTTCATCCTCTACATATTCGGCGATCTTTGCAAAAGCGTAGAATTCCCGGGGTCGCAATGGAACTATATATACCGTATACGCGCATTTACATTACAGTATGCTTTTTTGAAAAAAATTTTATATCAGTGTTGGTTATCACGCAATTTTTCGTCTTCAACATATTTCAAAAAATACGCTCCGCCCCCGGAGGCGCGCCCAAAATCAATTGAAAATCGCCTCCGCTAAGAGGCGCCTGAGGCCTTCCGCCTAACTCTAGTGGTGGGTGGGGGAGAGGCCTTGGCAGCTTGGGAGAGGGTCTGGAGGCGCACCTCCAACACTGATAAAGATACTTTCCAAAAAGTTTCCAAGCGCGGAATTTTTAAAAAATGTTGGAAAAACCATTTCCCAAAATATTTTCTTGCCAAAAGACGTAAAAATTGCATTTCTCGGTGTTTCTTTCTCTCGACTCTTTCTTTATCCATCCGCCACATCCATTTGCCACAATTATCAAAATTCAATTGTATTTGCTAATTCTCATTTCCCATTATATTCTCAGACATTAATCAAAATTGTGTAATACTCGTCATAATTTTTTTTCTTCTTTTTTCTGCCAATTTTCATTTCAGATTTTTTCTATTATAATTCAATTAGTTTCGGAAACCGGTTTTTGTGTGTTTGTTTGTGTGTGTGTGTGTGTATATGAAGTGAAGGTCCAATAGCTTGCAAATTTTCAGGCGTAAACTGCAAAGTGGCAACTACAGTATGATAAATGCATTTTTTGCAAAAAATGCATTTATACCCAAAAGAAGGAAATTTTATATTGAAAAATTATCGTGCGCGCCCCTCCTAGGGGCTGGGGCTTAGCCAGGGGGAGAGGGCATGCCCCATCCCCCCCCCAAAAAAAAAAAGAAAATATTAAGTACAATTTGTCACTTTTTTTTTAAGTAAAAGGAAAAAAATTTGGGTTCCCCTCCCCCCGAAATTTTTTTTTGGCTACGCTTTTGCCCTCCCCCTCCCTCCAAAAAAATTTTTTTTAGTTTTTCATTTACTCAAAAGTAAGGTATTTTATTAAAAATTTTACTAAAAATTGAATAAATCTAAAAAATCTTAAAAAATTAAAAACCGAAAATTGTTTCTTGCTACCGCTGGTGTGGTGGGATTAATTAATTCGAATAGAAATCTAATTAGAATTGATTTTTCTGTAGGATTAGTTAATTCTAATATAAATCTAATTAGAATTAATTAGTTCTAATCAATTCCAAAAGAAATCTAAAAAATCTTATTTTCCACAAAAAGAAATCTAAAAAATTTTCCAAACAACAAATTCATGCAAAAAATAGCTTTTTCTGTCTCGGGAATCCCGAGTCGGGATCATTCAGTTTCTAAATTGATGCAAAAAAGTTCTTCGTAGAAAAAATTTCTGCGTAGAAATAATAAATTTTCAAAAAATGTCTGAAAAAAAATTTATTTTCCACAAAATCCCATAAAATTGAGATATTTTTTGCATTTTCATCGGCCATTAATTTGTTGTTGGCGGGGCTGATTACTTTCTTTCGCACCTTCCCTCGCCGCCATCCAGCCAGCCACCCCCCC
>SAUE01003047.1:62085-82113 GCA_009724625.1 Deladenus siricidicola | reverse complement strand
TATATATATATATATATATATATATATATATATATATATATATATATATATATATCGAAGCGTTAGAGACCTGCTAGAACAACAATAAATGTTTCCATTTCCTCTTCCAACAAACAACAACAACAAATAACTTGCACGCAAAAACAAACATATCAAATTGCTTTATTGCACTTCCTAGTTGCTATATTGAATGAATAGCTCTTTGCTTTGTAGAAATTTTCTTCCTGAATCTACAAATTTTGCGGGGCTTAAAAAAAACAAAAAAAATGAACAATTCCAATTTTCAAAAAAAATTCTAAATTCTGAAAAAAAAGTCAGCCAATTTTTTTCTACATAGTCTTCAAAATTAACCATACAATTTAACAAAGTTTCGCTTTTAAAACCTTTTTTAAATTTTCCTTTTAAAACAACAGATAGTATTATTGTGTTTTGTAAAGTGTGACAAAAAAAACTTTTGAGAAAATTTTAAGACACGATTCCTGAGAGAATCGAGCAAATTTGGGTGCAAAGTCTTAGGAGTTTCGGTGACCATCTCCGATTTTTTTTTCATTTTATACACAAATATTATGCTAGCTGAGGGAAGCCGAATGCCGCAACTCCGCTCTGAAACCGAGTTCTGGTTTGGGTAAACGGTAAGGTCAAAGTTTACGGTATTTTCGTTTTTGGTCCATTTACATAAATGGCCGTAACTGATTTCTCAACGAAATCAGTCGAGCGACAACTCATTCGACGCAGAATTTTTTTTAAGTGAGCAAAAAAGCTCACTGCCGTGTTTTTCTGTTACATATGTCCGTGGAAAAGGGAATTATTGACTGTGGTAGGAATCGAACCCCCAGAAATCAAAAAAAATCACCAAATTCTCAAAAAGAATCAGTTAATTTCTTTTAGTCTATAAAATTAACCAAAATTTAATGAAATTTCCTTTTAAAACCTTTTTGAAATTTTCCTTTTTTTAAACACATTTTCCATGTTCTCAAAGAATTAAGTTTTCTTTAATTCAACAAATTTTCTAAATTCATTCCTAAAAAAAGTAATTTTCATTATTTTTATTTCTACCGTAAAAATGAACAATTAAATTTAAAGCGTCACTTCATACCATACCTCAATCTCAGCCAAACAACCAAAATCCCTTCAGAATGGCAGACTATTAAATATACAATTTCGGGAGTGAAAACAAACAACAAATTCACAAAAAAAATCTTAACATATTTGGGAAGGAGGGAAAATGAAAGAGTCTTTCAGAAATTTTGTTATACAACAAAAATGAATGAGTGAAACTTTGGTAAGTACTTTTCGTAAATAAAACATTGCAAAATAATTACAAAAAAGGGCATTCCCCCATCGTCAAATTTAAAGTAAAAATTCAGAATTATTGACATTTTTCTTACAAGAATCAATCATTTTTCTCACAAGAAAGTGAGTCCACAACACCTTGCAGCACTTCCGCGGCGGTGGGCGAGCTGCGGCTGCCTTCGGCGTTGCTGTTGCCGCCGCCGTCGACCACAGCAGTAACACCAGCAGCAGCGGCGAAGGAGGAGCTGACGTTCGAATCGCTGCTGCTAGCATTAAGCTTGCTGAGATCAACCTTCCCCTCAATCTCCATCTCATCATAGTTCTCATTCTCAATAGCGGCGCTCTGAAGCCTATCATCATTCTCGTCTTCGTCCTCATCGTCAGTCTCGCCCTCATCCTCCTCGTCCTCATAAATCGACATCTCATCCTCATCCTCGTCGTCCTCCTCGTCTTCGTCCTCATCATGTCGGGGGCGTCTGCTTCGGACGTTCATTTCGCCCCCGCCCAGTGCTATTTCCTCTTCGGCGGTAGCCAACCGAAGACCGAGCGCGGCGGCCGTCGCTGCCAGACTCGCCGCCTTCGACGTCATCGGCAGCTGCTCGGAAGAGGCGGAAGCAGAGCTCAGCAGCGGATTCGTCTTTCGCTTGGAGGACGACTAAATTTTTTCTTGTTAAATGTTTCGATAACAAATTTTATTATTTTTCAAAACAAACGCCCCCCCCCCTTCATACCTCAATAAAACATTCAATCAATGTTTTAAAACAGTTAAAACAATCGACAATTGATAGCTTACCGATTTATTTTCGGAGGAGAGCAAAGAGGCGCTAGGAGTCTCACTCAAACCGTTTAATGGATTCGTCTTTCTTTTGGAAGTCTAAATTTTTTAATAAACATCTTTTATGAGCATACTTCGCCAAAAAATGGCAAAAAAATTAAATTGAATTTTTCTTCTTTGATTAACTTTTACGAGTCAAAAATAAAAAATGTTAAAAATTTATTTTATATTTTTTCTCGTTTTGATAAGCAAAATTCCATGAATGTCTTCATTAAAAAAATCTTCATAAAAACCAAAAGGCTATTCATAAGATATTTAGAGTACGTGACACTAAGCTTACCGGTGTATTTTCGGAGAGAAAGGAGGCGCTCGGCGACTCGTCCGAGTCGCTGTCCAAATTGATCACTCCGCCGCCGCGTTCTACTTGCACTGAGAAATTCAAGCAAATATTACAAGACAAAAAAATAAAAATATATTATACTGAAAAAATTAACCAAATTAATTTTTGAAAAATGAAATAAAAATAATAATCCATAAAAAATAAAAACTTATGAGCTTTTTATTATAAATTATAATTTATTCAAAAAATCGTCTCACATTGCACGTAGTCCTTGAGCGACATGAGCGCCTTCTGCGTCAGGTCCCTAACTTGCACGTATTTGGGCGCCTCGTCCGTCGATTTACTATCACCGCCCAACGCGTCGCCGGTCGCGCTCAGCGCGTCCTGCGGATGCGAGCGCGCAATGTGCTAAAAATTGAACTTTTTTAGAGAATTGAATTTTTGGCTGAATTTTTGCAAATTTTTCTATTTGTTTACGAAATTTGTCTTCAATTTGAAATCGAATAAAAAATTAGCAAACCTGTTGAATCGCCTTCTCGGAGAGAAAGAGCACTTTCGCCTGTTCACTCTTGTTGGACGCGTCGCCGGCTAGACAGCGATAGTAGTTACACATGTCGTAGTCGTGGAAGGCCAAATGCTCCGCCAAGTCCACGCAGTTCGAGAAGTGCGCAAAGCAGACCTTGCACACCTTCTTCACCTTCAGCATCGACGTCGGATAGACTAAAAATAAATTTAGAGAAGGGAGGACAAAAATCAATAGCGAAAAATGTTGTAAACGTAAGAGATTAAAATCAGCCCCAAAAGCTCTTCTAAAAACGCGAAAAAACCCGAAAAGTTTCAAATACATATGTACATATAATAAATCAGCAAAAAATTCCCTCTTAGTAAATTGCTTTATATATTTTTATATTGTAAAGTATTTTTACTTCTGCCCCAAAAATATAACAAAAAATAGATCAAAAAAGCAAAAATATTATTAAAAAATAAATAAACCAATCAATCCTCAATGAATTTGCTAATAATAAGGAAAAAATTGAGAAAAGCAAAATACCTTCTCTACTCCCCTGTCCAAAAGTGGTTCAAGGAATCAGGTAGCTAGCTAGCTACCCCCACGAAAAACAATTTTAATATTTTTCTTAATTTAGTGCCAAAACCATAATTAATATTTTTTTACCGCCAACGTTTGTAAACTGAAATATAAGCCTTTAAACATTTCAAATTTTCAACCGCCACTACTGCCATTTTTGATCAAACTTTTGACCGCTACAACCAATCCCGCAAAATTGTTCGTTCCGCCGACCTCATAAATACTTTAATACTTAATCGATGAATCGTAAGCATATGAAAGCCAAATTGCCAAAAAAAAACATTCGCTTACAAATTCGCAGTCCCGCATTCAACAAGAAGGGATGCTCCTTGGAGTTCGAGGCGTCCAGTTCTGCCTTCACGGCGTCGGCGGCTTCCTCGAAGCGCTTTTCGCGCTTACGCGCCATTTTCTCCTCGAGGCGTTTACGCGCCCATTTCTTGCGACGCTCCGACAAATATTCCGCCGATTTTTTGCCGATCTTTGTATTCTTCTTGTTCAGCTTGGCGTCGCGGTCGCGTCTCGGCGGTCCGGAGCCGGCGGGCGCAAATTTTGCGCGCTGCACCGGCAGCTGCTGCTGCTGTATCTCCGCAGCTGACGTCGACCGCTGCGCCGCGAAATTCAGCGATGACGAATTGGAGACAGAAGCTGTGGAAGATGAAGCGACAAAATTCGGCTCTAAATCATTTGACCATAAAAATCTTGAAAATTAAGAGCTTTAAAAAATTGTAAAAACATATCCAAAAAATTTTCGAAAAAAAAGAAAAAATCAACAAAAAACAGTGCGATAAAATGAAAAACTTTAATTATGGGCAAAAATAAGCGAAAACGAACGTATAGCTGACGCCAAAGGCCGTGGACGCTTTGCTGTGTCGCTGAGTGGCGAGGCAAATGGTGCCAACCTCTTCGACGAACACCACTTCGGCCTGCCACCACCAGTCACACTCTCGTCCACGTCTCGCAACGATTCGGTGATTGTAGGCGCCGTCGCACCACTTTCGCCATCCTCGTTAGCCTCAGTTTTCACAGCCACACTACCCGAATCGTCTGTCCTCTTCTCAGCGGTAACAGCGCTGGTGTTCTCAGTTTGTGGCTTGTGGGAAGTTGAAGTCGCTTCGCTAGCCGCCGCCCTCTCAATCACCGACGAGAATTTGCCGCAGTTTTTCTGTGCATTTGTCGGCGAGCCAATAGCGAAGGAATTCCTGTTGGAATCCGCGTCTTCTGCAAAAATAGAGCTGCTAAATTACGTCTAAAAACGGGTAGCTGGCTTACTTACTCTGCTATGTTTACCCATACAACAGACATGCTTGGAACGTGTTCAGGGTACGTGTGTATCATTACTTTAACTTATCTTTGCTTTAAATGTAGCGCCGAAGCGAAGTCAAGAAGAATAAATAAACTACCTTTATTAACGTGGACATTAAATCTAGCTTAACCGCTACACAAAAAATGACATAACCAAAAGAAATGCAAATAAAATAAATAACAAATCAGCAAAAAACACCCATTCGAAAAACATGTTAAATTAAACATAAATGAACAATTTCAACTAACGGAAGTCAAAATGAAAGACTTTTCTGTTTAGGTTCTTCGGCGCAACACACTACAAAAAAATAATAAAATGAAAATTTTTCAAAAAAAATTTTTTTGATGAGAACATATGTAGAGGCTATTCTTTATTTAATGCATTAAAAGGAGGAATAAGACCTGGTTTATATCGAATTTTTTACGGTCTCCACCCCAATTACGAGTATGATATTGGTTTTGCCAAAAATAAAAAGAGAATACGTTGCTAAATAACACTTTTTTTAACTTCGAAAACAAAACAAAATCATATTCCAAATTTTGTATTGCCTAGCGACAAAAAGTATTCTTCAAGAAATAAAATGCACCTGCAGAACTCGCCGGCTCGGTGTGGCCGTCTTCCAAAAGTTCGCTCACCGTCACCACCGTCCTCGTACTACCGTCATCAACGGCGCTCACCGCCGCGTTAGTCTCGGCCCTCGCCGCCTCGCTATCACCATTATCGCTGGCGTTTTGTGACGCGCTACGCGCTCTTCCCTCAGCAGACGTTGCGCGCGCAGGCGAGAGCACCGACGGCGGCGGTGGCGACGTGGGAGAAGAGCGCTGACGCTCAATTACTGGCGCATTATCAAGCACGGCGCGAATTGCGCGCATGAAATCGTCTCCACTGTCTTCATTCTGAAAGTAATTTCAAAATAAAAAATAAATTAAAAAAACATATATGCAACAAAAAATATTTAAAAATTATAAAAAAAAATTAAATATTAAAAAAATATTTAAAAAAATAATAAACGCTTCAATTCCTCATCAAAAAGCTGACACAAACAAAATATTAGTAAAAATAATAGACATAAACAATATTCAAAAAACAACTAAAAAAAGCAAAGCACAACAAAATTATTAAAAAAAGTAATGCACTAAATTTACCGTAGTCGCGCCAAACGTCTCCAGAAGACCTTGCGTCATTGAGCCTGCGCCCCCCTTGCCGAAATTCTCAACGACGTCGCCGTCAACGGCGGCGTTGGCGCTACTCGCACTGTCCGGTCGCGCAGACGGACTCTTTGACGCACCGCTAGCCGTCGCGTTGTTGTTCGCACGCGACGCACTTTTAGGGCGCGTTGCGGACGCGCCAGAAGAATTGCGTTTTCGTTTCTGCGCGGTGTTCGCGGCTTTGTTTTTGGCGCCAACGCCCTGCGCGGCTTGAGGAGTGTTGTGTGCGATGCTTTCGCAAAGACTTTCACGCGATTTCTTTCTCGCGTTCTCATTGCTCACCTAAAAAAATCAAAAATAATTAATATTGTCTACAAATACATACATTTAAAAATAATTAAAAAATATCGCAAAATATGCAAAAAGAAGGGTGGATCCAGGCTGGGGCAGAAGTAAAAATTTTAATTCCGAAACTCAAAAACGACCAGAAATCAAAATTTAAAATTTTTATTTATTTTATCTAATAAAAGACTTGCAATAATAATAAAGTCATCTGTGGGAAAGATTTTGGTGTAAAAACAGTAAATTCTCGAAAAAATTTTTGTTTAATTTTTCGGAAAAACTTCCGACTTGAATACCGAAAAATTCGGAATTCCGCCCAACCAAGGTGGTCGCCAAAAAATTTTTCTTCACCCATTTTTTACCAACAAATTCATCCGAGAAGAGAACTAGATCAGTCGCCAAACTTGCTGTTTTCTCCAAAAACAAATTATTTGGCGAGCATACAAAAACATTGCAAAAAAATGTAGTTGTCCCTAAATTCACCAGTAAACCTCTAAAAAGTTAATTAAAAACCTTGACAAATTCGGACACCAAGTCGATCAAACCCGAAAATTTATTTTCAATGCTACAGATTTTCTCGCCAATTTGAGTGACCTGCGAAAGACAGTAGATTTCATCCGTCTCCGCGCTACGGTAGTGCGGCTCATAGAAATGCTAAAAAAATGTACACACATATTCGTGTAATTCGTTCCAAAACAAAATAATACGTTCCAAAATTGCAAAAAAATAACGAAATAAACAAATTAAAAATGTACCATTTTCGTCACCGGGTCAACAGCATCTAAAAGCAAAGAAATTAGAGAAATAAATAAATTAATCGAAATAATAAAAAATGACTACACGTCGATTGGCGCCCCTTCTCGCCCATTTTGCTCAGATCCACCGACTGAACCATGTTCGGATCGCAGACCATTGCGCGCGGTTCTAGACTTTTGGAGAAGAAAATTAAATATATAATCACTTTATTTTATGTGTTTTCATTTTTTATAAAAAAATTACAACACAAATTTAAATAAATACATGAAAACTAGCAGAGATTACATATTTATTGGCAGTGGGCAAGAAAAAATTTCAAAAAAGGTATAATTCAGCCGATTTTGATCGAAAGAAAAAAGTAAGTACATTTTTGAAACTCTCAACAAGCTCTTTCTATAAAATTGGCTTGTTTTTTATAATTTTTTCGTGTAAAATTTATATATTTTCTCCTTTTAAGGAGAGTAGGGCAGGCGCCCTGAGCCCCTCCACTGGCTAGGGACTTGTCTATAAGCCAATTAAAACCTCCAAAATACCGTATAAAATATTGTGAAAAATCAAACTTTTCGCCGCCTGTGCCGAACTGTTGTTGTTACTCTGGGTTTGCGAATACGGAAATGAGGCGAGAGTCATCGGCTTTGTTGTTGTTGAAGAACTGGCTAAAAAAACAATAATCAAAATCGTATAAAATAAACAACAAAATATATAAATCACAATATTTGTTATAAAAAATACAAAAAAATATATATGTTCATTTTTTAACTGAAAACAAATTTTTATATGTCACAATCAATTTTGTCGTTTTGTATTTGGATGTGATCTCGTATAATTCACCTCCACCGCTGCCGCCGCCGAGAATCAACTGCCGCGGCGCCTCGAGATCCGCGTCCAGAAAGCCGTCGAACAGCTGATTCACCTCGTTGACGGTGATCGAGCCGTCCACTTTGCGGCCCAGCGTCCTGCAAACATTGTGAATCGCCTCGCTGGCCGTCCGACCCGTCCAGAATTGGTCGAAGAACATTTTTGTGATAGACCCGTCTTTGTTTAATCTGCCTGCAACAAAGGCGTGATGTGGAATTTGTGCAAACATTTTTATGGAATTGTTTAAAAAATATCATATGTGACGTATGTGCAGTAGCGTGTGTGCGCTTTGCCAATGGAAAATGGCAACCAAACATTTCACGTTAAATTTTGTCGAAACAAAAAATTTTAATTTTTTACCCACAATT
The DNA here is from genome assembly GCA_009724625.1 of Deladenus siricidicola. NCBI lineage: Eukaryota > Metazoa > Nematoda > Chromadorea > Rhabditida > Sphaerulariidae > Deladenus > Deladenus siricidicola. The sequence continues at coordinate 73,843 of SAUE01003047.1, read as the reverse complement.
TACTTAAAAAATCCCAAATAATTTAGGAATGAAAAAGGCTTGGCCAGTGTATACATTAAAAAATTATATAGTGACAATTTTGTAAAAAAATAAAAATTTTGTTTGGCTTTTACTAACCAGAACTTTTTGTACATTGAGTCTGAAATCGCCTTTTAAACAACAAAAAATGTCCCAAGAAATATCAATAAAAATAATACAAACAAATACTGAATAAATTAAAAATACAAAAAATGTGCAAAATACCCCAAAGAAATTCCAAAAAAATAATATTTTTAAATCTTTTTCAATTGAAAACCTACTCCACGGTCGTTGGCTAAGCGGCGCTGGCAGTTGCACCATTTCTCGCTCGCGCATAAACGTCTGTTTACGGGGCCGCGCGTGCTGTAGGATCACGGAGTGCATAGTGGTGGAAGTCTGGTCTCGACGTACGTAGACCGCCCTACCGTCTCCACGTGTGCTGATGGCGGAAATGGGCGGATGCGCGGCGGCAACGCCCGCGCGATCATTTGTGCTATAAGAAAAGGGTTGACGTCCAAATTTTTTATCCACAATTTTAAATAACAATCTAACAAAACAAATTTAGAGTTCCTATTATACATGAAATATTAAATAGATTTTTCAAAGGTGAAATAAATTTAAAAAAATAAAATTTTTACAATTGAAATTTTTCACTTATTTTGAAAAATTTTCAGTAACTGTAAACCGTAAGAACAAAGGTCAACACAATTTTAAAAAATCCAAAAAAATATTCCATGAAAAAACCAACACATAAACGACGTCGTCCTCGTTTCGGCTCGCCGACTTTTGACGCGCCGTGCGCGGCAAATCGCCACGAGTTCGGCTGCTGCTATCGTTACTGCTATCGTCGTCCAAAACGATCTCATCGTCGTCGTCGTCTACGTTGTACACGATACCAGCCACGCGTTTCGGCGGCGGTTCGTTGGTCGCTGCTCGACAGACGCTCCGGCGATTGATGTCGTCGATGATCGATCGCATCGATGACGGCGCACCGCCTTCGTCGTTGGTGTTCGGCATTCGAAAATGAGCGTAGCTAAATTCCAAAATGCAATTAAATGTTCACTTCAGAACATTCAATACATGTACATATATTGGAGGAATATGAATTTCGGAAAAATTGATCAAAAGTCAATTTTTATTAAAAAAATTCATTAATTATTAAAAAAAGATTAATTGAATGCTAGGAAAATGCAGCTTTATTAACGAAAATTTTAAGTGAAAACGTTTAAAAACATTAAAATATAAATTAAAATATAACGTAAATTCATTTAAATGCAAACGTAATTTTTTACCACATCTTCTTAATCTTATAGGAATCATCTTCTTATTTTTTATTGTTAAAAAAAAAAGAATATTTAAACAAATATTATACACAACCTTGTTGCATTGCGATTTAGATTTTTTCTCTGCACGAGAATTTTTTAAATTTTCTTTAAATTTAATATGTAAAAATTGAAATTTTAATACATTCCCCAGAGGCAAATAAAAAATCCTGACGGCACTGCCTACCTGTTCGAACATTGACATTTAGTAAAAGCAGCAGAGCAAAATTTAATCAAATTTTTTCAAAATATTAACGAATAAAAAACTTTTCAATGAGTCAAAATTTTGCGCGCTATTTTGAAAAATTATTTTTTGAAATTTTGCTTTTGTGGCGGTTTTTCAAAAAGCCATTTCTTCTGACCGCGTTAGAACAATTTCGTTTTTAATTTAAAAAAATTTTCATTTTTGTTTAGAAAATTTTAAATTTTGCCTCACAATCGAATTTACATTATTCCTCGAAAAATTCTCAAATCTTGATTGTTTTTAAATTTAATCGTAATGCCAAAAATTATTTTAAATTTTGCAACTTTTAGAGCAAAAACTGTCAAAATTCCGCTTAAAGAATTTTATAGAATTTTCACTTTGTTGCTTCATTTTCAATTTTTTGTTAATTAATAAATAAAAAATATTACCTCATTTTCGCTCGTTTTTCATACTCCAGTTTCTCGTGAAGCAGTCGCCTTTGAACTAAATGTTTCTTTTCAGAACCTCTTTAGCGAATCTCCCACGCATCGTAACAGATCTCATAACCGATGAACAAAAAAATATACCTGGGAAAATTTAATTAAAAAAAGAATCATTCCCCCACACGAAAAATTTGAAAAATTTTCAATTGTTAAAGTTTTTAAGTTTTTTTAAATCTATTTCACCTTTGAATTTCCACCCCACTCCCCCCAATCACTCCCCCAAAGAAACTTTTTACACTTTATTAACACAACGTAGAATTTACTTCTTTCCAACTTATTGGCCTCTTTGGCTGCGTTACAAGCTGCGGCACGGCTCAAGCATATCTCCTTTCGCTGTCTTCGCTTCTCTGCACCCTTCCTCGCGGCCTCCTGCTTCATCGTATTCATTCCTAACATTTTTTTGTTTACGAATGCAAGATCCTTTCGGAATTCGTTATTTTCAAGAAGCCTAATCTACTGCAATTCTGCAAATTTCGAAGTAAATCCTCATTTTTTCGGTGGAACATAACTTGAAGAAAGAGAATCCACGAGGAAATAAAAATTGAAAGTTGCGATCGCAAGTTAGGAGAAGAAACGTCGAACATTGACAAAAAAAATTCGTTAAAAAACGTGCAGAATGTTGCATCCAAATTCAGTTAGTTGAGCGTTGTCTTGAAGCGAAGTTCATGTTATTTTGAATTTTTTTCCATTGAGCGAAGTGAATTTGTTATAAAATTGGAATCCACACTGTAAACACAAAATTTCGTTCTTTGAATCGAAAAACATCAGGCTCCGCTTAGCAACAAGATTTGCCCACCGCAGCCGTTATCCCGTTCATGTGCACCAAAAAATGTCCTGAAAATTTCTTGACACAAAAGTACACAATAAATAAAGACAATCGGCTTCCTTTCGGGCTCCACTTTTAACGATTCCCCTTAGGGTTCAACTTAATGAAACATGAAACACAAACTGAACCCCTCATTTTTAAACAAAATGAAATTTGGAAAAAGTCGTTTTACAACTCGCATTCTCCTTCAGATTACATTTAAAATACGAAATGATTACTTACTTTTGGCGGCTGCTGCTTTCGATATTCTTGCACTTTAGGCAGCAGCAGCCTTCTCCTTGCGTCTCTGCAGACTTTTGTGCACGCAATCCATATTTTCATCGATGAAGAACTTTTTTCAGGAAGCATTATTTATATATAATGAATTTTATGTCATGAATAGTGCATGAAAAATACTACATTCAACAGGAAATAGAACAAAATCATGGGAGAAATAAGCAAACGTCTTAGATTCTACTGAATTTTTAGCTATTCTCTACTCTACGTAATGGCTGTGCTACTCGCCTAAGGCTCCGCATAGGGAAAAAAGCAAACATTATTCCCAAATATTCAGTTGTGTTTCTGTAAAATCGATTCCTTTTCGGGCTCAACTTAATGTAAAAACTGAAATTCAATTTTCGTTAAATGCAGAAACGTTTTGCAACTTGCCTTTAGACTAACACACACAGAAGAACAAGGTGAAAGCCAATGGACCATTGGCCAATGCATTGGCAATGGTCAAGTAGCAACCTAATACTTCAAGTGAACACACCATGGGGATTACTTACTTTTGGCGGCTAGGCCCTTCAATGCCTTTTCACGTTTACTAGCAGTGGTCCTCTCCTTACGCGCACGTTTCGCCACGACAGCCTTTTGTGAACGCGATTTTGCATCCATTCCTGAAATTCAAATTTTCTATAAAACAATTTAGTTGGAGATATAATAAAATTAATTTTATTCGATAACGCATGAAAAATACTATGTATATCCAACAGGATGGAAAATTATTATATAGATAAAATTATATATAAAATGGGTATGCTTATACCTATGTTTCACAACCATGTTATTAGCAGTAAAATAAGCAATTTCGTACAACGAAAAATTATGCCCAAAAATTTCCGGAAACGCTTTATGCGCCAGAAACTGATTTATTTTCATTTACCCCACCCCCGTGAAAATGTCAAAAAATAACAAATTTTTATCTGATTCAGAATCAGCTCGCCAAATTATATGCTAGGAAAATTTGCAAAAATTTTCAAAGCCAAATTCGAAGAAAAAAATCGACCAAAAAATCCTATGGTCACGGGGGGGACAAAGTAAATAAGTACCCCGTTTTGTCATATTAACACGCTCGTGCAGTCTACAGCTTTTTGAAGTTGAAAAAAGGAAGAACTTCACAAAGTTCTTCCTTTTTTTGTAGAAAAAAATATTAAATCGGTGCACAATGCCAAGCCAAATTAGCGCTATTTCAAAATTATTTTCGAAAATTACAAACTGACTCAATTCCTTAAACTGGACAAAAAAAATAATTTAAGACGTGAAGACGTGTCTGCGGGGGAACAACATTTGCGGATTTCAAAGTTTAACCAACTTTGGACAAAAAATAATTCAAATTTTTGCTTATAAATGTGGAATATGTTTTTTAATAATAAAATTTTCTGAGAAAAAAAATCCGCCCGAAATCCGCAAATGTCGGTGCGCCGTGCCTGCATTTGTTTTTTTGTATTCCTCACTTTTTCACGTTCTTATACTGTACACGTGTATTTAGTTACGAGCAACACACAACGCTCATTTGCATGGATGCCAATAAATTTGTAGTGAAAAATGTAAGAATTTTTACCCACTCATTTTTAAAAATTGCAATATTTAAAAAAATTTACAACCAAGTCAGAAAACAATATGATTCTTCAAACTATTCGATTTTTTGGTAAAAAAACAAGCGAGACGAAGTCGCGCTTGTTTTTTTATGAGCTAAAAATCGGACAATACAAAATATATTTTCTGCTTCGAAAAAATCTGAGTGAGGTCATAACAATTTCCACCAGTGCATAATATTTTCTTCTTTTCTATTTTTATTATTATTATTATAGCGGTTTAGGCTCCGGAGAAGATTTGCTATATTCCCGACTTTATAACCGAAGAAGAGGAGAAATATCTCTTAGATAAAATATATTCCTCTCCGAAGCCGAAATGGGAAACCCTCTCCAATCGTCGGCTGCAGCAGTGGGGAGGTGTGGTCGGGAAGAAGGCCCTCATCTCGGACAATAACGTACCCGATGTGAGTGCATTCTTTTAAATTATGATTGCTATGTATAATGGTATTTGCCCTTCTTCATAATAAGTGGAATACAGTATGACGAAGCTTCACAAAAATTGTATTTTTTGTGGCTTCTGACAATATGAGTATCCAACCCCCACGCTTGTCTCAACGCGCTGCGAAAAAAAAAGCAAAAAAGGCGAGGAAAAAAGCGTTTTTGGCACATAAAATTTTTTTTAAAGTCAAAAATTTTTATTGAAATGTAAAGTGCGGATTTTCAAAAGGATTACGAGTTCCTTTACCAAATCAGGATTTTTTACAATTTTTCCCATCTCCACAAGGCGGAGCATTGTGATCTATATTTGAATTAAGGAACGTATATGTATATACTTTTGCTTTAATTTTTTGTATTAATTTTTTTATATTGTTTTATGTTTAAAAATTTTCAAAAAAATGTTTTGCATTTTCAAAAACACATAAGCCATTACAATTTACAAATTGTAGTGGCTAGCCGGAATGGTGAAGCGGATAAGCGACGTTCACAACGCTTTTCCCGTCTCCACAACACCGAACCACGTTCTCATCAACGAGTATTTGCCCGGCCAAGGCATTATGGTATGCAGCGTATATCGATTATTTTTCATAATAATTTTTTTCGATTCTTTTCAGCCTCACACGGATGGTCCAGCCTTTTTCCCGCTTGTATCTACGATTTCTATCGGAAGCCATACGCTGCTAAATTTCTGCAAACACGTAAAGAGGGTAAATATTGTTGAAATTATCATTATTATTATTAATTTTTGAATTTAAAATTTTTCCCCGTTTGGAGATGAATTTAAAAAATTGTGACGAAGTCAAAGAAAAAATTGTATTAATCAAAGAGTTCCTTTTTTCATAAATATTTTTTTGAAAGCTTGTTTTCCAAAAATAAAATAATTTTAACACCGAAAAAAACAATTTGATTTTTTTTAATTTGCATATTTTTGTAAAAAATATGACTTTGATTGACTTTTGAATTTTTTTCGCTATTTTTTGTATTTCTTTGCAGGACGAGGCGGATGCGGAACACAGAGAACCACTCGGCTCAATGCTGCTTTTGCCCAGGAGTTTGGTGCTAATTTCCGAAGACGCCTACGCACAATGCCTTCACGGCATAAGCGAAGTGACCAGTGACAAAATCGACGAGAATGTGTTCAATAAGCCCGAGGATTTGCCTCTGGGCACAATTCTGGAACGATCGACTAGGTAGCAATTTTTGGAGTAATAATCGAAAATTTGTCCTATATTTTGCAGAGAGGCGTAAAATTTCAATTTTCGCCTATAATTTACTTAAAAATCGAAAAGAACATTCTAAATGGAGGAGACATGCCTCCCTCCACAAATATGGCCGTTGAATTCAAAGATTACTTTTGAATTAAATAATTTTGAGAATATCGTTACAATTTAATGGCAAGATTTTGTTTTAGAATTTCGCTGACTATACGAAATGTGCCGGTCGTGAATAGGAATTTTTTCACCAATAAATCGAAATAATCGTTGTTGTGATTTTTATTGAATATATATTGGAAATTATTTGCTCTGAAAAAATAATTTTAATTTAATTTGTTTAACCACCCACCGCATACATCAAACATTTTTTTGACTATGGAGAATAGCAATTTATACCAAAAAATCCTATAACACAAAAAAATGAAAGGTACTTACTTTTTCGTGCCTTGCCGATCCCGCATGCGTAAGGTTTGCTCGCGCCTCCTTACGCTTCCTACGCCCCCCCCCCCGCTTCATTGTGGCGGAGCGCTTACTTTCATTCATTTGTTCAAGCTATTTTGTAAACGAAGTGTAAATTTATCTCTAAAAGGCTGGATTTGTAGCTGTGATTATATAATTACTAAATCTAAAAATGATCGTCGCGGAAGAAAGAAATACATGATTTTTGGTTTATTTTTCGCACTTCTTTATTCCTCATAAAATATGTCTTAGGGAGGAATTTTTTAAGTGAGACTTTGTTATGGCATACCATTTTTAATTCAATTTTCGCCTTCCCAATGTATTTTTATTGTGATTTTTTAAGCAATCTCTGAATTAAAGTTTTCAGAAAATGAAGAAAAAGTTCGATTATAAAAATTGGGAAGGGAAAAAGTACCGGAAAGCATCTCGAAATGTGTCCATAATTAATCATCTTTTTGTTGGAAGAATTTTATTAACACATTTTAAAAGTCATTCAGTTTCAATTTTCGTTAGAAATCAGCTAAATACAATCAAAAAATTCGATATTTTAGAAGATTTGGAGGAAGGATCGATTTTTCTTATTAAAATCTTATAATTAACTCCAAATTTTCATTCATGCCTAGCGGTACAATATGTATATGTTGTTGTGAATGAACAAATAACAAACAGAAAAAAAAAGAATTACAAAACATCTGACCCGTAAAGGCGCTAATCAATTGCTGTTGTTAGATTCCATCAGGTACGGGGAACAGAAGAAAATATATATAAATTCCAATAATTTCAATAACCGAAAAGTTGAGAATTTTCGATAACCGTGATGAAAACACATAACCTAAATGATATAGCCTTTGAGGAGACTTGCACGAAAAAAATATTCAAAAGAAGAAGAAGAACCGTCTAGAAGAAACATTGCAAAATCCTCCAAAGAACATGATGGCTGATATACAGGGTGAATTACATAAAAACTATTTTACATATTTACAAAATATAAAAATGACCTGGACTTCTTCATAGAGAAAAAAAAACAAATAAATCATTCAATAAATCCTCGATTAAAAAAATCTTCGCGGACAGTCCGAAATACTCGAATTAAAAATTCATAATAATAAATAATAATAATAATATCGAATCATTCGACCAATAGATCAAATTGGGCAAATGAAATGTTTTTTCTCCCTCATTCAAACCGGTTTGCAGCTGAATTGGGCGGGACCGCCGCCCAAACGGCAAACCACCGTCGAGCTCGGTCCCATTGCGAGTATTTGACGCTGCCGCAAGTCTTCCTCCTCATCCGCAACCTTCGTCGCGCCACTCGTCCGCCGGCTCGTGTTCGCGACGGGACGTAGCAGCATGTGGTGGATGACGATTCGCAACTGTACGAAGTCGGACTCGGCCATCTGGTGGGGGTAGCCGAGCAGCGAGTAGGCCATCACTCGCGCATGGTTGAGGAATTTGTGCTTGTAGTTCTCGTCGGTGAAGAGGACGGCGCGTGAGAGCGCGTCAATATTGCGCTCAACAATCTGAACGAAAGCATTGGCTTTAAAAAAGGCAAGAAAAATAGCTTGAAGTAAATGAAAAATTAATTTTGTAAAAGAAAAAAAATTTTATTGCTACAGAAAAAACGTGGGCCGATTTATACATAGCACAACATTTTTTTCAGATTGTAACACAAAAACGCCAGCGTAGGCGATTTAATTATTAATTATAGAGAATTACCTTTAACAAATAAAAAAAATTTTAATGCAATAAAATTGCAACCCGATGACATTAATTAATCAAACTAAAAAAAATTAAAAAAACCAACAATGTGTCGTTCGTTCGGGTCGCTTTCGGCCGTCACTTCGCCGAACCGAAAGTTGAAGCGAATTTTCGACCGATCCTCGTTCAACGCCAGGAATTCATTCTGAAGCGAAATTTTTCAAACTGTTAGCCATTTTTTGGAATCGTTTTTGAAAAAATCGAATTTATGAAATTTTGGAGAAAAATTTTGTACAAAAAATGAAAACAAATACCGCGAGCACAAATTTCCGCCGCACATACTCCGAGTTGAGGAGATAGCGCTCGAAGAGAACCGCTAAAACATGTGTAAATACAGTATTAAAAACTTTTTTATAAAAAATTCTCTGCAAGACACAAACCGGGATTTGCGACGCGTTCCGCCACACGAACAATCATCGTGGGGTGCTCGAGCGTCTGGCTCATAAGTTTCACGCCCTCCAAGTGGAAGAGAAAAACGACGGGAATGCGAATTTCGTCGGGCACGTTCGTGTCCGCCGACATTGCGAAAAGCGGTGAACGATCCGCGCTACTGCCCACTTCATTGTCTGAGAAAGGAAATTTGAGGTAATAATGTGGAGAGAAGTCGCTTTTGTATTGGGGAAAAATAAAAGGTAATAAAAATCAAATTTTGACGCTCAATAAAAATCAAAATAAAATTTAGTTTTTTATAAAGACAAAATTATACGAAAAAAATTCTTTTTCTATAAAACATGACAAACCGATAATGATGACGGCGACAGCACCGGCGTCTTGCGCAAATTTCGCCTTCGCTTGGAACATGCAAGCGCCTCGGCGAATGACCGCAATCCTGCCACGAATTTGTTCCGCGTTTTTGGGTACGGTACAGCCCTGGTAGGGCTGTACTTTGACGATTTCCGCTTCAAGCTGAAAATTAAAAAATTTCCTCAAATTCAGCCGCGAACCGCAATAATTTTAGAAAAATTCATTAAACCCGTACTACAAAAACTAGAAAAAAACTAAATAAATTCTATATGCATATACAGGGTGACCAGAAAAAACCCGGACAAGTGTTTTTATCAATAATTTATTAATAAATGAAAATTCCATAAATAACAATGAATAACAACCAACATGGACCTTCAGCAATAATATACTCAGCCGGGTTTCAGTTTTTGTATAGCTATATGTAATTAAAATTTCTACAATTAACTCACATATTCATTCTTCAAATCGGCGCCGAATTGTGCTGGCGAAGCCATGAATTGCGGCTGGCCAAAGTGGGGCTGCGAGACAATTTGCACAATTCTATCGGCGCGCATGCCTGCAAACAATGCCATTTGAATACATTGGAAGTGTTACTAGGTTCCAAAAACCACTAAAAATTTGTCGCGATCTTTTACATATGTTTTTTCACATTTATTGGAGTGGTATACGAAAAAATCTAACATAAGAGCCAAAGAGTTCCTTGACCAAAACAAGGCCCAAACTATAAAAAGTCCCCAAGCCGACCCCTTTTGTTATGAAAATAGTTTCAATTTCGTAAATAAAAAAATGGAAATTTCGATTGAAAATTTTTTGGATCACAGCCCCAAAAAGACCCCCTCCTACGCCCTCAAGCCGACCCCCTCGCCCATGTTGTAGCCGCCGAGCCTCTCACCCACCAAAGAACTCCCTCTTTAGATGTCGAAAAAATACCGAGTTCCCGCAGCTGTTCATTGGCCATTTCCGCCATCTCCTGCATGAACTGCATGCCATTTAGCCCCAGAAGGGAGCTCTCCGCCTAAACGAATTTTTCGACAATAAAAATAAATTACCCGCAAAAATGCAACAACTTCTTCACATTATTCCCACCTAAAATAAGGTAATCGAAAATAATAATGTCAATGAAATACATTCAAAAAATTTTAGTTAATTTTTAAATTTTTATTTTACGATAAAATTTTTATATCGAGTGTTTTCAAATTTTGGCTAAAGTTAAATTTCGACTTTCCCGCGCTTTTTTCTCTCGCAGACAGCACTCATATATTTGGGTTTTAAGCATTTTTGGCTACACAGATCAACATAATTTTTAATGGGCTATCCGCTGACATATCGATTGCCCTCATTGATGGGATACTCGGGCAATCCAGAAAAGCGCGGGAAAGTCGAAGATTAACTTTAGCCAAAATTTGGAAACACTGTTTATATCTCATAAAAAAATTTGAACTTTTTTAAATATAAAATCCAATTTACGGTAAGATTTATTTCATTTTTTTGTTTGTATGCTTAAAAATTTACAAAAAAATATTGTAAAGCAAAAAATTATGCTGCATAAACTCAAATATTGAATTTCAACCCAAAGCAAGAAATAAAAATAAAAAGAAGAATAAGTCATCACAACGCAATCAAAAGTAGAGTAAAAACAAAACACAAAAATTAAAATTGGAAAGAATGTGTAAGAAGCCAAAAATAAAACCCGCAAAAGCATGCACAAATAATTGCATATATATACATATTCATATATGAATAACACATTCGATTTTTGATAATAATGTTGTTCATGATGATGAAGATGAAGATGATGGGATGGGAGTTCAAACGTGAAGATAAAATTTTATTTTCATCAAAATATTTCACTTTGTTTTTGTCAATTTTTAAAAGATATTCCCCCCTCTTTCCCCACCACCATTTTTTTTTTAGGGGTATGTTGAAAAGACAAGCCGTTACGGNAACCATACTTATTTTAGGAAATGCCGGTTTTTATAGCTATTTCTGTTTGTTTTGTTTGTAGATATTTGTTCACAAACCAACAAAATAATTTAAGTTTAGCAAAAGTTAACTTCCCCGCACCTTTTTTTCTATCACAGACAGCGCTTCGGTGTCCAGGGTTTGAGTATTTTTGATTACACAAATGATCTCCACAACATCGATGATCTCCATTGATGGGAGGATATTTAAAGATTCCAAAAAAAGCGGGGGAAAGTGGAAATTTAACTTAGCCAAAGTTAAATAATTTTGGAAACACTGCATAAAACAAAGGATAAAAATGAATTTTGAAACTGTCCTAAAATATATATATTTCCAGATATGTTTTCATACGACGAGAAACCTAACCTATAGGCTATTATATGTTAATATGTATAATCTACAAAACACAAATCTATAAGAATGCGACACAAAATATAAAACATTCAACACAGTAGGCACAAGCGAGAAATT
>SAUE01003047.1:46103-61904 GCA_009724625.1 Deladenus siricidicola | reverse complement strand
TCGCGCCGCACGGGGTCAAAAATTAGAAACCATCGCGCAAAATGGCCGAAGGCCAAAAAATGACCAAAGGGGGGACAAAGGTAAAAATTTTTTTTGACGGGTGAAAAAAGAAAGAAAAAAATCTAGCAAATTAAAGGAAAAATGCGTAATTTTTCATCGCGTAATGGCATTTTGTGCGATGATTTTTCTTATCAAAAAACCATCGCGCAACCAAAATGCGCGATGGTTTTTTTTATTGAATTTTTGAGAGGTTTGTAAAAAAGCAAAAAAAAAATTTTCGCGCTTCGCACGATTGTTTGTTCTATACAACATCTTTAAAAAATGGCGCATAATTTTTATCTACTCGGAAATGCGTTAAATTTCTTCCCTTTTTCCAAAAATTTCGCGCTTGCGCGCGAAATTTTTTTGTTCGACTTTTTCAATAAAAAAATTTTTTGAAAAATTTTTTTGAAATTTTTATAGAAGTATTATAACCAAAAGAAAGAGCTCGTCGAGAGCGTTCCAAAAACATACTTAGTTTTGCCCCCGACGTCTGTAAGCCGAGATATGAGCGTTTGAAAATTTAGACCATCGCGCAAAAAAATTTTTGGACCATGATCAAAAATATGATCAGAACGAATTCTGGACAAACTCAACTGCAAAAAATTATTTATTTTTTTTCTCTGTAGCCGACACTGTGGTTGACTTAGTTTGGCGACCGCCGTTAACTCTTCTAGCTCGTGGTGCGCCCACGCATTTCAAGGCACTTTGGCCGTCGTCCGCAGACTCGCTCGAATCATCATCGTCACTCGACAAATCACCACCATCATCGGGTGATTCATCATTCGTTAGCTTCGTTGGTGTATTATCTGTCGAAGCAGGCGAGTTACTGGCATTTTCGCAGTCGTTCGATTTGGCTCGTCTGGTCTCTTTGGCCAACCATCTCGCCGCCCGGTAGCCAACAAGGGCCGTAAAAATCACCACAACCGCCAAAAACAAAAGCATCGCCCACATCACAAAGACCAACAAAATCATTCCGGTTGCGTTGATGAGTGCCGCCTTCGACGATTTCAGCGACTCGGCACCCGTGATCATCTCATACAGCAGCGCGTTACCGGATTTCGCGGCCCTATGGGCGTCCGCACCCGCGGAATTGGCGCTATGCGCCAGTAAAATCGCCACCGCCGACTCGACGCCAATTGAACACGAAATGGCGACATCGTTGAGAATGTCGACCAAAGCAAAGGCGGCGGTAGCGGACGACGACGGCGACGATGATAATGGCTGTGGTGGAGGTGGTAGTGAGTGCGAGAGGGATGAGTCCACCTAAAAATACCACACTAACACCATCATGCCTCGGTCAAAAAAGAAAAGAAAAGAAATAAAGTAGCGAGACTTTTAGTCGAATTTCATAAACTCAAAGATAAGTAGCTGTAAGAATTCAATTTTCTTCAAAAAAAATTCATTTAACAATTTTTGTTGCTATAAAAAATTTGTATTTTAAATAACAGGGCATCCCCCAGCATCATCGTCATCCGCATCCGCCACCGTCGACATATGCCAAACCGCAAAAAAAACGAAATAAGTGTACGCGACAAAAACTACAACACAATAAAGTTATAGTTAGTCCAAAAATAACGAAAAAATTTCCAACTATGTAAAAAGCAACGAAAAATTGAAATTTTGGATAAAAATTCTCTACAAATTAAAAAAAATGCGGAAATCAAACAAAAACAAAACTCAACTCACAGCACAATAAAAAAAATAAAAAAGAAACCTTAAGAATTATAATGTAAATGCATTGAGTTGCTCCATTGGTTCACGCCAACCCAATACATAAATATGTAAAGAAATAGGAAGACATTTTAACCACGAATCAAACAACCGCAACAATAATAATAGTAAGAGAACTAACCGCTTGAGTAGAATGACTCAACTGAAGGCGACCGTCGCTATGCACCTCCACCTCAATGCCCATCTTCTTCAGCTGCGCGAGGTGTACGGTGTTATCGGCGCTGAAGGACCACGCTTTGAGGCGTTCGCTTCTAAAATAAAACATATTTTCATTGCTTTTAATCAACAAATCAATCAATAAAAAATTTGAAACAATACAAATTCAACGCAAAAAAATTAACGTACGCCTTGGAGCAACTCTGCGTGTACTCCGCCCCGCCGCCCGCGCCGTCAGCATTTGTGAAAAGTTTGTTGACGCCATTCCGCAGCGAAACACCGTAGGAGAGAAGCTCTTTCGTGCTGCGGAACTCCTTCGACAAATTCGGGCACGCCGACTTGAAGCGCCGCTTCTTCAAGCTGTCGTCGTTGCCGATTTCGCTGTCCTCGATAATCTCATCCGGATCGATCAACATTCGTCGGGGCAACTGGAGGAAAAATGTCAATTTTGCATACAAAAGCAGACAAAATAAATATTCAAAATTTTACTCAAATTTACCATTTTTTTTGGATTCCTCTTCCTCCAATATATTTTCAAGTTCACATTTCCCAATGAATTGGGCAATAAATGCACAAAATTCAAAGCAAAAAGTAAAGGATAAATATTTATGAAAATACAGCAAATTTTATTCTTTTCTAAATAAAATAGACCGAGTCAAAAATTGACATTTTACCTATGAAAAAAAAACTTTGGTTCCCCCTCCTCCGACATATCGGCGCACAAAAAGCAATAAAAAAATTTGCATAACCATAATTCATTTTAGAAATTGCATCCTCCCTTGCTTGCCCAAGTATGATGAGCAAACATACCAAGTCTTCGACCAAACTCGACGACGACTCGCCGATCGTAAGCGGAAGAAAATGCGCTTCGGTGGTGAGCACATAGTTGTCGGGGTCGAAGAGCAAGTCGGACGGCTCCGCGAAAATCATATACAAATACTTGAACGTCTCCGCCAGCACGAAGGATTCCATTCTGAAATTTCGATATATTTTCTTCAAATTAATTATTAATGTACCAAGGGTGCTAACATTTACGGTTTACGATTTACGGCTTTGCGGGCCCAAAATTTACGATTTACGAAAAATCGGTCAATTTCGTCAATTTTTCAACATTTTTCAGGTAAATTGAAATTTTTTTTAACTCAATATGCATCTGAATTGGCGCAAAAAATGTCAATATTAGTGAAAAAATAAAGTTGGCGAACTCGAAAACGGTCAGTCTAAAATGAAAACGCAGCAAAAAAGTAAAATAGAAAAGAACTTTCTTGAAAAAAATGAGGAAATACAAATTTTTATATGAAAATTTTCTATTTTCGACATTTACGGCTTTTTTGGGCAAAAATTTACGATTTACGAAGTTCTAAAAATTTACAGTTTATGAAATTGAAAATTTATTCACCCCTGATATGTACAGAGTGATAATAAAAAAATAAAAGACCATAAAAATTTTGATTTGAAACAAAACAAAAACAAATTATTTTTTCGAGAAATAATAGACAACCGTTCAGGCTATAACATATTCGGTTAGTTTCAAATTCAATTTTTAATAATATATAAAGTTATTAAAAAAAGTAACGCTTACTGATCCTCACGCTCCATCGTTCGCACGTCTTTAACGGCCGCAAAACCACAGGAAGTCCGCACATTTTCCTCCAAGCTCATCATAACCTTCAAATCAATTCATTGAAAGAAGTAGATATGTAGAACTTACACTTTCTTTCAATTAAAAAAATGTCAATGCCAATAAACATTAAAATAAGAAACGAAAACATTTTATATAAAATAATGGCATAAAAATCAACAAAAATCGTGGATTACCTGTTTCGCCACTTCCAAATAGTGTGGGTCCTTCGTGGCTCGATAGAGAAAGTAGGTGCTCTCGATGAATTCGGGCCTCAGCGGATGTTGGGCCCAGTGTACTTGCAGGTCGTGCGTGAATGCATCCGGCAAGAATTTGTGTTTCTAAAACCAAAACATAATCCACACAAAACAAAAAAACTTACAAAAATATTTGTGCAAGAATATAGATTAATAATTAATAAAGAATTGAATAATCATCAACAAAAAGGCATTATAATATTTTGAATTAATCCGAAAAAAAATTATCGAAATTAAACCTTGACGACGTTGTAGAGCATTTCGTGCAGCTCAATCGCCGACTTCAGATCGCCCTTCAGCACCTGAACGCCCGGCCAGAAGGCCAGCAGCGCGTCCATGAACGAGCGCGACGCGACGTTCGGCTTGTGCATGTGAACGTCGATGAACATCGGGCCCTTGCTGAGGTAGCGCATCACCGCATCGTAGTGCTAAACACGCAGCATACATATGTATTTGAATTGAAAATGTTTCAAGTTTTTAATGCCATAAAACGATTCCTCACACTATTTTGGTATTCTTTGAATTAAAAAAAACTTATGCATAATTAAAAATTTTGGGAATTTATATAAAAAAGCTCGTCAAAAACATACTCTGTTTTCCCCCAATCAAAGTTGACCGAATACGTAGCTTTGAAAATTTTAGGTCAAGCGGGGAAACAAAAATATCGGTTTAAAGAGAAGATGGACGTCTGTTACATATGATTTGTAGGTATACAAATCACCAATAATGGTACCAATAGAAAGTTTACCTTATTGAAACGGTACAAATAGTCCTCTTCGCCGAGCAGAATGTACGCTTTGAGTGTGTACTCGTAGTAGGAGTCAATGCCAGCTCCGATGCCGCTGTCTGTAAATCAAAACGTGTCAAAAACAGTAAAAATAAAAAAACAAAAATATAATTTTTACATTTAAAAATTTTTGGAAATCATTTAGAAAGTACCTAGAATTTTAAAGAACAACAAATCTTATTACCTCGACGAATCCAATCGCCCGAGTTCACGTTCAGCACCGTGCCCATGAGGTCGGAGCCGCGATTGCGCTGATTCCAGAGAAAGTCCATAGCGCGACGCGCCTTCTCCTCGTAGAGTGGGTTGCCGGTGAGGCGGCTGAGCGCCGCCCACTCCAAGATCATCGTCCCCCCGCACGCCGTACACGTGTCCTGTTGGCTTTTGAGGTGGGGTGGAAGGCCGTGCTTCAGGTTCACCTATTCCGGGAATTGATTAAAAAATTAATAAAACAGTGCAAAAAATCCAACAATGAAGAGTCAGGTAAAATTGTCAAATCCGAAATAATAACCCAAACAAAACATTTTTGATGCGTAAAATTCAAAAACCAACAAACACTATTCATATCACAATCAAACACAACAAATACAAAAAACTAATAAAAATTCAGAAATCACTTCTTTTCATTATTTTGCTACAAAATCTAGCTAATCACACTTTTTAAAAGATTTTTTGACATTGCTAAAAAAAACTCACTCTTGAATGCGGGACGCCACTGGTGGTGTTGAAGGCGGGCAGAAGTCGATCCGCCAACTCCGACGCCATCGTCAACAGTTCGTTCGTGTACCACCGCAGGCGATTCGGCTGCTCGCCCTTCAGCAAAACACTCATCAAATGACCTAAAAATAATGGAAAAATATATTCTCAAAAAATTAACACTTTAAAAATGAAGAATAAATAAAAAATAAAATCAAAGCAGTAATTTTTTGGCGACTAAACCGCCAAATAGTTAAGAAAAGAGCATTTCTAGGCCAAAAATATATAATTTAAAAATAATAGTTCATGTAAGCCATTAAAACATTTTCACTCCCCCACCCACATAGCAAAACGCAGCGGCGTATTGGGTAGCGAAACATTGGGATTTTTTTGTATTAAATCGGTGATAAGAAAATTAAATTTAAAAAAATCGGTTGAATTCTGCACCCTCCTCCATCTACTCCAAAAATAAGTGAAATTCATACCCGAAATGAGTCCGCCGATCATGCGGATGTTCGTCTCGAAGACGGACACCACCAAGTCCGCGTCGAAGCGCACAATGTCGACGATTTGGCGGACGGCGTGCTCGAATTGGTCGTATTCGCCCACCACCACCAAAGTGTCGAGCGTGTCCACCAACGTTAGCGAGAAACTAACACAAAAAAGTTTTAAAGCCTTGTACAATTTTTATTAGTTATTTTTTCTATTTTTTATGAACAAAATCCCACAATAATTAAGAAAAAAATAAATAAAAAACGTTACCTAACTCCATAAAAAATTCCAAAAGCAAGCTTAGTAAAAGGGGGGAGGGTAAATTCTTTTCGCCACTCCATAAAGACAGCGCTATTTTTTAAATAAATCGGACGTAAAAATAGAAATTTCGGATCTTGCTTCATTTTTTGTTCTTTCGAAATCCCATATATACCACGATTGAAGGCGTGTTGAAATAAACCATTTTCCAAACGCCAAAATTAAAAATTTCACAAAAACTGGCTTGAAAGATTTTCTCGAATAGCATTTCCCGGAACTCTACATCTTCCCCAAGAAACAAATAGCAAGAGAAAAAAAACCGTACTTCCCCAGCGAGTCGTCGACGTCGCCGCGGCCGGGCGTCACGCCCCTCTCGCGTCCCTTGCAGCTGATGGGCATCAGCTCATCGTGCGGAAACGCGTACTTCATGTAGCCGTTGAAGCCATGCATGAACATCTCTTTCGATTTCGTCCTAGCCAATTATTTCAACGTTGATACACACAAATATGATTTTGATAACAAGAAAAAATTATGCTTTGTCATAACGCTTGTATCGAAAGCATCGTGCAGTGAAATGAAATGTTTGAGAGATTCGAGGACTTTAAAAAAATATTATAAAAAATTAAAGAGCAAAAATTGCCTACAAAAAATATTTAATTAAAAAATTTTGACATAAGCCACACTAAAAACATTTCGTGCAAAGTTATAAAAACTTACTTCAACTTGGCCTTGTCCAGACGACCGTCCGCTTCGATTACAATCGACTCGGCCGCCGGCGACGCGTCGACATTATCGGCGCAAGACGCACCCGGCGCCACCGCCATCAAAACGCTCGCCGCCACCAAAAAGGCTAAGCCAATTTTCCAGCGCGTTACCATTCTTCTTGTGCTGAGAGATTAGTAGAGTTTAGCCGTGATTATCCGTTGTTTGCGATGACGACGACAGCGGTGGGGATGGTCGTCGAATTATTGTTACCCGTCTCGTTGATAAATGACCTCGATAATAGACCGCGCGTTGCGACGTTGAATGGTAAGAAGTGTAAAAAACGATGATGAGCGGAATGTATCGTGGAGGAGAGTAGTAGCTAGTATGTATTACTGGGATAAATATGGACTAATACGCATGGCTAAATCGCCACCCACAAATTACCAGCGAAAAGTGGCTGAAACCATAACTTCAATAAAATAATAAAATTTGGAGCAAAACGAGCATATGAAAAGAACTGTGGATCGGTAGAAGTGGATAAACACCAAAAACATATTAGCAAAATACGCAAATTATCATTGAAAAATTTATTTGGCAAAAAAATAAGTGAAAAAATTAGCTAAAATTTTATTGTATTTGAAAGATGAGCAAATTTTGTTGAACACATAAAAAATTGCTTTTCCAACGTTTTGAGAATTATATTTTCCATCACACACAGATAGAAAACGAAATGGTCACGTAACCACCGGCGTATTTCCGAATAAGAGGGCAACTAGAAAATTTTCAATTTTTACGATTTTTGCTTAAAAAAATTTTCAATTTGATGCCCAAAAAATTCAATTTTCTCTTAAAAATTTACAAAAAGTTTATCAATTGGAGACAGGACCCCATCCACCCCCAACTGATGAATACATACCCGCAGTTGACTACCAATCCCTGACAAAAAGAATTCCAACAACAATACCAATTTAATGTAAGAAAAAAATTGGAAAAATGGCAGTAATATGAGATCGAAAAAAAATTCAAACAAAAAAAATCAAGACGGTTTATTGGCGGCGACAGTAGAGGCAGTTAAATTGGCGAGGAGTGCCTGATAGATGACATCCTGTGGAATACCGTTCGCCGCCATGGCCGCCGACAGCGCGTCCACTGTGCTGAGCGCACAAGACGCGGCACTCGTTGCGCTTTGCTGCTGCGACGGCTGTCGACGCTGCTGTTGCTGAAGCAGCGAAAGCACTGGCGAATTCGTCGCTGCGGCTCTCAAACTCTGCTGCTGTTGATCCAGCTGCTGCGTAGCAGCGGCGGCAGCCGCCCGCAGCGGCGATGAATCCACGGCTTGTTGCTGCTGCGGCGCAGTCAGCGCCGAGAGGCCGGTCATGCTACCATATTGGCGCAAAAAATTCAGCGCGGCCGCCTGTTGTTGAATTTGCTGGAGGGCTGTGGCGTCCGACGCAGCGCCGGCAGCCAATTGAGAGGCGGCTTGTTGTTGGAATTGAGCGAAGAGATTTTGTTGTTGGAGGGAGAGGCCTACGACGGGCGGTGCCGGCGACGAATTTCCCTGAACACTCGGTGAAGAGCCCTGAACATTTCTTCTTTTAAGCAACATTTAAATTTATCAAAATTCCGCATAAAATGGAAATAAATTGAACAAAAGTCCCGCATTAAAATTCCTAGTGAGTCCTAGCGTGTAATATTACCGGTGCGGATGGCGACGCGGAGGGAAAAGCCAGCTGCGCGACACGATTGTTCACCGCGTTGGCGGTGTTGAACGCGCTCAACAATTGCGCGTTCTTCAGCTGCTGCTGCTGTTGTTGGAGGAGAAGCGTGTCAAGACCCAAAAGCTGTGAAAACGCAGCTTGTTGGGCGCTCGTCTGGATACGCTGTTCCTCGGAGCGGCGAGTCTCTTCGGCGGCGGCTTTCAATTGTCGCTTTCGTTCAGCTTCCTTTAAAATTAAACGTAATTTTAGACAGAAGATTGGCCATAGTCAAAAAGATATTCTGGCAAAAAAGCAAAAAGGTATAGCGATAACGTATTCAAAGAGCCCCAAAAACATAAAAAATTTCGAAAAAAATCATTTTCGCCCCTGGTCTGGAAATGCGTTAAATTTTATTAAAAGAACGAGAGAAAAAATCAAAAAAATACCTTAATGGTTAACGACTTTTGCGATAATACCAGCTCCTGACGCATACGTGTTAGCTCCTCCATGCGCGCGTCACAACGGCGCACCTCCTCCTCACTGACGCGTAGGCTATCGCGCGCATTCTGTAGCGTTGCCTGCGCGTCCTTTTTCTGTTTGCGGAGCGCGTTGCGCTTGGCCAGCTCATTCTCGGCGCGCTGCTTGCGGATGCGAATATACTGAACGAGGCATCGTGTCCGCTGAATGGGATCGTCGAACGGATTGGCGGCCTTGGCGGCGGCGTCGTTCTCCTTTCCGCTCTCGGTGGCGGGCGCGTCGTCCATGGCGCTGGCGCCCTCCGCCGCCTCGCTGTCGACATGAATTTCGGGCTTGGTGGCGAAAGAGGTGGACGCCTCCATCGCTTCCGTCATTTCCAATTCTGTGAGCAATTTTTTAAATTGTTTTTTACTCATCATATTTAATTAAAATAATTTCAAAGAGCGCAAAATACAAAAAAAATCGTTCAGTAATAATTTATACAAGACTTAGAACCCCTTAACCAATTTGAGAAAAATTTAATTATGAGAAAAAAATCGCAACTTTATAACCAATAAGAAAGAAAAAAATTAACTGTGCAAGACGAACAATAAGTCATAAATTAAAAATCAAAATTGGAAATTCATTCATTCCTCGTGATTTAAATCAACAATGAACGCAAACGAAGGGACTAGAGCGGGATAAATGGTAGACGTAAATAGTAAACGCATGTAAACAAAGGCAATGAAATTATCAAGTGCATCATAAAAAACCAAAAAAAAATAATAAAAAAATTAAAAAAACATAAGAACCCAACATCTAATTATCCTTGAAAACCTAACACCTTAAAAAATTCAAGAACCTAACACCAACAAAAAAGGTCAAAAATCTAAGTTTTTCATACTCTTTATCAAACTAAATTTAATTATAAATAAAAAATATATAATAAAAACTTAAAAACCTAACAATAAATTATTTCTACAAAAAAGGTACAAAATCAAAGTTTTACCTCCTCTTTATCAAACCAAAATTAAATAATTGGAAATGAAGGAAAAAATGCAAGTTAACAACCTGCATAGTTTTGATTTCGAGGCGGTAAACGCTCGAAGAATTCTAGCGTAAAACGTCCAACAACCAAAAAAAGAAGAAGATAACAAAATCTGAAGAATTACACGCGGAAAATTCAGGCAATTCTTTGCAGGAGATTAGAGCACTTCAGTTAATGCCCAATGTTCTACAGCTGTGTTCTGCAATGTTTCCAATTTAAGTAAGTTTAACGAAAAATCATCGAGAGGTTAAAGTGAATTTAACTTTACATAAAAAAGTTAACTTTACTCACACTGTTCTGTAAAAATGGGAAAAAAACTATTTTTTAATAAAAAAATATGCGTGCGGACATTTTCTGACAGATTTTTGTTGGCCATTATTCGAAAAAAAAATTATTAAAAAAATACTTTGCGTTTTTTTCGTATTTTTAATTGTGTAAATTGTGCCAAATTTTAAAAATAGTTTGGGGTCAACAAACTTTGAGCCTAAGGTTCAGGCTCTACATACTACGCAAATGTCCTAACACCGAAAATTTTCTCAGCCCTGCTCCGCATACTACGAGACTGTTTGAGTGATTTTTACGAAAAATTTTAATAGTCCGCAAATATCCGATCTGCAAATGTCTAATACTCAAAAATCTGTCGGCAAATGTACTAATAACAAAAATATTAAAAGTGCGAAAAATTAGTTTTGTAAATTTTGGAGAGTTGGAAAAAATAAAGTTTTGTACACTTGGCACATACATATAATACTTGTTAATTTTCTAAATATCAAATAGCGTGAGGTGCAACACGAAGTAATGAATAATAAACAATTATCAAACGCAAAGTTACAAGTAAATCAATTATAATTAAGGAATATGGTTACCACCCGAAATCGCCCAAAAACAGCTCTATATGTTTCCGAATTTGCTAAAAACGATAGAGACGACAAAAAATTTCACAAATTTCTCTTTGGGTTTAAGTTATTTTCGCTCAACCATTTTGTAGGATATTACAGAATACTGTACTTCTAATATATGTAAATGACCCGTCACTAATGGATTACACAAGGCATGACCTCGACTCGGTCGACGATGCGTTCGACAGCGAAGACGAAATCGTTGCCGAGTGCCGGACGAAGGCGACGCTAACGTCAATGAGACGATGAATAGAAAAACGAAAAATATTAATTCGAAGTTGATTAAAATATGTATTAAATTGTGTGATTTCAAAAGTAAGATTGTATACATAGGACATTGTTATGGAGTTTGAAACGTACTTGATAACATATGTATGCCCTACAAATTTTTATTAAATATTTTCTCAACAAATGTAAATTAAATTTTTTTAACGGTCCTTTATAATGTGAAAGAACGAATAAAACATTTTATCCAAAATTGGCGCTCTTTCACCATCGGCTCCGTGGTGTAGTGGTTATCACGTCTGCTTTACACGCAGAAGGCCGCCGGTTCGATCCCGGCCGGAGTCATTTTTGGTGTTTTATATTTTTCAATTTATTTTTTCTGAAATTGTAAATGTATGTAAAAACTTTTTGTCATTTTTTAGCTTCTGTTTTCTTCATAATTGTATGCAATT
Source organism: Deladenus siricidicola (assembly GCA_009724625.1). Lineage (NCBI taxonomy): Eukaryota > Metazoa > Nematoda > Chromadorea > Rhabditida > Sphaerulariidae > Deladenus > Deladenus siricidicola. Next base: position 50,385 of record SAUE01003047.1, on the reverse strand, counting down.
TTTCTAAAAATTACAAAAATTTATGAAAACCACAAAACATTCTTTCTATTCTTTCGCTTTGAATAGGTTTTCATGGCTTTCATTCAATTTTACGGTTTTCCCGTATGTACAATTATTTCTTTTAAAAAACTTCTTTACAAAAACATGTAACAATTTCAATTCCCATTTTGATTGTCACAAAAATAGCTCGATAAAAGCTGTAGCCTTCTAGCGGTGTTGGTAGTGTAAATTTCACTTCATGTATATGTATGTATGTATAAAATTCTTGATTTCTTAGTACCTCTACATACCTTCCCTTAGTCTCTCAATTAGGTGGGCCAACAGCGAAAAGGTCAAGAAGAATCTTTTTCGTTTAAAAGCCATTTATTTCTGTTTGCTTTTCTCAACATCGCTGATTTAGGGATTAACCGAATCTGCCACAGCGCTGCGTTTTGAACAAATTAATCGCTGTGTTTGCATATTCTTCAACTTTTTTACCATTTCGATAACATATTTTATTCGTAATTTTCGCAATTTTTTTTTGAATTTTAAAGATAATTTTAGGAAATGATTGATATGATGGAGGAGAGAACGGGCGAGGTAGAGAAAGATAGAAATCGAGACAGAGATATAGATCGAGAAAGAGACAGATAGAGCGAAAAGAGAGGTGAAAGACAGGGAGAGAGCGAGAGAGACAGAGGGAGGGAGAGAGATGATCTACGGTATGCTCAAATTTTTTTTTAGCAGTTCTTGTATCCAAATAAAACATACATTATTTATCCCATTTTCCCGATTACTGTACAATAACAATAATAACCCAAGCAAATTCAGTGGGAAAATTTTTTTCCTCCTCACCGAAAATACTCAAAACACAAAATTGCTTTACGCATTTTTGTATTTATAAGTATTGTATGTATATAGCTCAATCAATTCGCCTATGTGTTCGTCCGTCCGTCCGTATGTGTGTGTGTGATTGCGTCTTGACGAGTATAATACTATCAATAAATGTATTCAATATTTGTCTATCTATTATCATTTGTGTATTTTAATGTTAAATACACAAAACAAAAAATTTTTTGTCGGCGCTCTTCTCGAAATGCTTCTTTTGCTTTCTCCCCCTTTTTAAGAAAGAAAGCGAAAGAAAGGGGTAAGCAAAATTGCGGGAGGCCAGAGAAAGAAAGGCAGGTAAAAAGCGATATTTAACCGAACGTAAACCCCTTGCTTTCCCCACAAAATTTGTTTTTGTGACGATCGAGAAAGCAAAGCAAAGCTCCTCTTGGCACAAAGCACAAAAGAGAGAAAGGGAATACAAAAAGGATAGAGAGTGAGTTAGAGAATTTATTACCAGATATGCAGAGAAATATTCAAGTAGAAGAAGACAAAAATATTGCTTGTCTTCAAATTTTCGATTTTTTCCGAAAATTTGTGGCCGATTTCTATTGGGGTGCGCAATGTTTTTCGCTTAGTTGAATATCTTTTTCTCTCTACAATCCTCGCCACATTCTTTCTCTCTCGCAAAATTAATTATAACCACATAATTAACCTCATAGTTTCTTCAAGTATATTAATATTGCAGAAATTAGCGGTCATCGATTTTGTTATCATTATATGGTTTGGATACGGTAGGATGATGATGAGCTAGATACAAGATACATTAGTGTCTCTACTGTATCTAACTCATATGATCCTCCCCTATGATGAGTGTGTACACACAAACATCGCTCCAGCCCTTTGTACTCGAACGGTTCTAGTCGAAGCACTCGAAAAGCGCGAACGAAGAGGGAGCAAGTGTCCCACGCACGCTGGCCCCACCCCAAAAACCTAACCTTTCAGCCTCCCAGTTTTGTGGGCTAGTCGAAGATAGCCAGTCACTCATTCACCGTTTCATTTCCACTATGCATATGTATGTATAATTTTGTATTATCATCATCGAACTACAATGGCTAGCCAAAAAGTACATGAAAAATATTCTTTCCTCCTCGTAAACTTCGATTTTCCGATAACAACCGCAGCCGAGACAACAAATCAATAAAAATAAACAACTAATAATACCCTTTGCTAAACAACGATAAGTTCCCATTTCACGTGTTGTGTCCTCCTTCATTATTATTATTAACGAGGATGATTATTGCCGAAAGTAGTCGGCTATTGCGTTGAATGTGGGAAGCGGGTAAACCGAAGCTCCGAGATGTCCCTCTTCTTTTTTTATGGGGGAGGGGGGGCGGCGTTGGGATGAGGACTAACTTATGTTTAACCTGAACCTAGAGAGAAGCCTCCATCTTCATTTTGTGGTAGGAGAGAGGGGAAGGAGAAAAAAAGGGAGAGAACCATGTTTATAATCATCAAACTTATTTTTACCGTACCATAAAATCTGGCATTTTTGGGATACATAATAAACTTCTGGTAAAAGAACGAGAAATCTGTTCTCACCTCTTTATTCAAATTTCAACAAAAAATATTTTTTCCAGATTATTTGAAATTCTTCGCGTCATTTAATTCGAAACGATTTCTCCTCCAAATTATTCGCAAAAATCGTATCGGTGGCGCTATTTTTCGGTCGTTTTACCTGGCCGATTATTAGAGTTTGCACTAAAAAGTCGTCTAATACTGTCAGGTAATAACGACGGAATTACGCTTTCCCACTACAACCGTCGCCGCTATCTTCCCAAAAATAAATATTTCGCCTAAATTACCGGATGATTTTGCGCTCACTATTGAAGCAAAACACATCATTTCGAGTTTTAATTCACTGCATTTTTCGCGAAGACACCATGTTTGCTAGCAAATCTCTATGAAAATTTCACCGACAATGAAATACGTCGAACGGGTTATTCCATTTGAATGAAAATATGAAGTACAATTTTTCATTTTTTCCAAGTAATAATTTTTTTTGGTTTTGCCTCTCCCCCCGCCCCGAAATTTTTTCTGTTTACGCCTTTTGTGCTCGAATTTTTTCACGTTCTTAATTTTGGTCTTAAAATTTGCATTATGTTCGATGACCGCGCCCCACGAAACATTTCTGGGCTCGCGCTACTCTGCACGACGACATCTTCAGACTACCCCATTTTAACTTTTACAAATTAAATTTTTGTTTCTGGCTCCCATTTTCTCAAAGCTTGTTCGATGTTTGAAGGGCTTTCTTTTGGTGCTTAAGTGCGGAAAAATATCCACACAACGTGAATGAATACAATTAACTGCATATTTTCAAAACTTTGCGCCACTCTCTCTCTCTCTCTCACTGTACGATGTTCAAAATAAAAAATTGTTAAAAAATTTTTCATCCTTTTCTCTCCCAAATCACAACAAAAATCAAACGACTACTAATAACATTTTATTTAAGCGAGCTTAAAACATATCCAAAATTAAGGTGAAAAAAATTAACGACAAATATGACTCTAATTTTGGGAAGAAAATTTTTGCTTTAGACCTCGTAAACTTAAATTTAAACTACTCATCTCTTAGCATTTACGTTGAAAAAATCCAGATAGAGAGATAAAGAAGGAAGACAATTAACTCGCATAACAATATCGATCCACCTTTTTACTACCACGGCAAATACCTCGCTTCAATATTATAAAGAAAATAAATTACATAACAATTTGTGAACAATATCTCCCACTCAATTAAAACCACAATTTCTGCAAAACATTCGTATGAACTTTGGAAAATTAAAAAAAATTTTACTACTATTTTACGAAATCCTAGCTAACCTTTTGCTAAAAAATTCATATGACTTTTTCAGCTTATTCCGCTTTCTTGCTGAAATTTGATTTCATTTGTTATCCAATTTCACTCGTTTTTATTGATTATTAATAGTAAATCTTTTCTAGACACTTTCGCTCAAATACATAGAATGCAAAGACCAAAAAATTGTAGCCGGATACGTCTCAAACAATTTTTCGTTACAAACAAACGTCCAAGTCGAAGAAAAAAAAGCTGTACTAAGCGCAAGCCCCCAAAATACGGTCTACTTCTAATCTGAGCTCCTATTTACCGTTGCTCAAACTCAAATAACTTGCTTCTCCGTCGAGGACTTTTGCTGGAAATTTTTTTCCTCTGACACAGCCGCACTACCCGACGAATCCGCAGCTGCTGCGACGGCGGTTGGCGAAGACTTCGCCGCCGTTGAGGCGGGCGGCAAAAAGAGTTGTGAGGAGAGCAGCGACATCTCCAGCGCCATCTGCATATCAAGGTCCTCATTCTGCAAATTATAATCGTTACGGTAGTTGGCGGTGCGCTGATGGCGCAAAAGTTCCAGCTCGTCCGTTTTCTGGCGCGTCGACGCGCTAGTCTCCGCCTTTTC
>SAUE01003047.1:7690-18068 GCA_009724625.1 Deladenus siricidicola | reverse complement strand
GTAGCAGCAACAGCGAAAGTTACAGCAGCAGCGAAAGTGGCAGCAGCAGTGAAAGTTACAGCAGCAGCGAAAGTGACAGCAGCAGCGAAAGTGGCAGCAGCAGCAACAGCGAAAGTTACAGCAGCAGTGAAAGTTACAGCAGCAGCGAAAGTGTTAGCAGCAGTGAAAGTGTTAGCAGCAGTGAAAGTAACGGGGATAACGGTAGCGGCGATGATTACTACGATAGCAGCAGCAGTGAAGGATCTGCTGAGGAGTGCTACTACGACGGTGACGACAACTTTATATGTAGTAGCAGCAGCAGCAGCGAAAGTTACAGCAGCAGCAACAGTGAAAGTTACAGCAGCAGTGAAAGTAACGGGGATAACGGTAGCGGCGATGATTACTACGATAGCAGCAGCAGTGAAGGATCTGCTGAGGAGTGCTACTACGACGGTGACGACAACTTTATATGTAGCAGCAGCAGCAGAAAGTAGTAGAGATTACTACAACTTTGGCAAAAAGTAATCTTCAAATGAAGATAAAACTTGGACGAAAACTTTTTTAACAGTTTATTTGTTTAAACATTCCGAAAACGAATATATATTTTCTAAATTTTGTGAAATACTAAATGTTATAAAATAAAGCTCAGATTGCATCTACATACATAGCCATATACCTAAGAACGAAGCCAAAAAATGGGGAGCAAATAAAAAATTACATTTTTGGAGTTCGCAGACTCCCACCCTCCAAAAAATGAAATGTCGAATTTTCGATATTATACTGTTTATTTGTAAATTCAAAATTTCCAAAGAGAACAAAAAATATAAATTTCGTTACCAATCAATAACCACCACAACAACAACAAAAAAAGGTCGGTACAGGTAACAGTGTTTTACCTTTTTTCAAAAAATGAAGCCGAAATTTAATTATTTTTGATACTTTTAGTCAGCTTGAAGGAAACGAGAAACCGATAAACGATTTTAAAATGAAAAGTCCAGTCCAAATTTCACTTTGAACATGAATTTTTTTCTAATTCATTTGAACCGAAATGGATGGGAAAACACTGGGTACACGTAGGTAAACACATTCAAAAACACGCCCAATTAAGCTAGCTCCATTTGCAATTCGCCGCCGTCCTCCTCCTCCGCTTCCTCTTTGGGCTCGTCGCCGCCCTCCATCTCCACCTCGGCCTCTTCCTCCTCGCTGTCTTCCTCCTCCTCCTCGACGTCGTCGGCGACGGGCGCCCGGATGAGGTGGACCTTCTTTTTGGCCTTCGATATGAGGCCAGCCTTCTGGACGGCATGGCCCGACTTCAGTGTGTCCTTGATGAGTTGGCCGTAGCGTTTCTCCTTCACCTCATGCACCACTTTCATTGCGTCTACTGCAAAACAAAAAATAACTTTTGAAAGATTTTTCTTCTTTTACGACTTGTTATAAACTTTTCTTCAAATTATTATATAAAATTTCTTACAAAAAATAGAAAATACCCTGATAGGAGCTATCAGAGCGAAAAAATAATCGCAAAATTTTCTTCAACAAAAAACCCGAAAAATAAAAAAAATGTAAATTTTTCAAAAATGTTTCCTAATGTTTAAAATCATTCAACATATTTTTTAATCTTTTACGATTAAAAACAACACTTAGCAAAAATATATTTTCCAGACTGTCAACACAATTTGTGTACATATTAGACCTATCAATTTTTCTCAAAAAACATCCTCCGCCCTCCCGAAAACTAAAAAAAACTCATCGCCTAAGACTCAATCAAGACAAAAAGTGTATATGAATACAACGCATAAAGACTAAACAAACATTTTTAAGTCATTCTAAGTTGTTTTGAAACGATTAGAATCAACAAATTAAAAAAAAATTTAAATTTTGGTTCCTCATAATTTTTGAAATTTAAATTAAAAAAAAATATATAAACAAATGCCAAAAATTGTTTTTCCAAAACGCCAAAAAATAACTAAATATACAAAAAAAGAAGAAAACCCACTCGTCTCTTTCCACAGCGCTCGCTCGTATTTAGTTGGCACATTTCGTCGCTGTTCCATTTGCTGTGTGGTGTCGTTGACGAGCTCCTTGCCGCGCAGACGGCGCGACGCCTTCGTCCAGCGCGTTTTGCGCGGATTTCTCTTCTTCTTGAAGAGTTTGTGACACTTGGATCTGCAGAATTTGAACACCTAAAACATCAAAAATATGTAAAATGCCTTCACCTCTCCAATGGTTAGAGATCTAACCTGACTTCTATATCAATTTTTTAATGGTATTAAAAATGAAAAGCCCTCATTTATGATGACCTATTTATGATTGAAGGGAGACAATTGAAAATTTGAATTTTGCGAATGGAGCGGAAGAAAATCACAACTTTTAACTTTAAAAAAATCTTGACTTTTATAAAGCTTTTAAATGGTTTTAAAAATGAAAAGCCAAAACAGGGCAACAAAAAAATTTTCATTAAATTTTGCAAATATATCCCCAAAGTTCAATTTTTACCTAAAAAATCCGAAAAATTTACTCTATGCCCCTCCGCTAAATAAACCGCTGTCCTCAGCGGTTAACTCCCACACGCAGTCAAACAGCACGACGGTCAAACAAAAATTTTGCTCATAAAATCTTAATTTTCAAAAAATATATCAAATGGTATCTTATGAATTTTCTAAGATGCTTGATTATCATTAAAAAATCCAGTCAATTTGCCCAGATCACAGGCAGGTTGAAAATTTCAGTTGTAATCGGAATTGACAAGTTTTACATAACCTTGTAATGTGAACAAAAAAAACATTCCAACCCAAACAAATAACAAAAAATGTTCAAACGTCGTTTTAAAAGTACTAAAAATATTAAAAAAGTTTGAAACTCACTGTACAATCGTTTCGCACAAACGTGACGCCGTGTCCCGGCCACACGGACGAGGAGCAAAAAAAGCACTTTTCTATTCTCATATTTCGCAGTGAATTCGTACCCTTAAAAGTTCAGAAAATAAAAAGTCAAAAGCACACATATAGACGAAATGCCTGCCATCTAGCATACTATCTAATCGTGAGTCAATACATTAAAATAAATTTAATAAAAAGAAAAAAATGATAGGAGCGGAGTTAACTCACGCCGCTCAAAATGAAAAAAAATTAAACCAAAATTAATTATTTCGGCGCTAAAACGCGTAAACGCTGTCTGTCGACAAAAATTGGAGGAGGATAAAAAATAAAAATTTTATTTCCCTCAACAAATTACAAACATTTTCCATTAACCGGAAGAACTTAAAAATAAACTTTAAAAAATCAACGAAAAGCTTTAAGAACCCATTCTCAAGAACCCATTCTCAAGTCAACGCAAGCCGTATTCATAAAATCAAACCAATTACTACGAAAAGAAAATCGGTCCGTTACTTATAAAAAAAACTTTGAGCAGCAGTAAGATTGGGCTAAATCAATGCGTAAAGAACAATAATTATGAAGAAAAAAATTATTTGAATTTGTCTCATACACCACTCCAGTAGTCGATAAATACTAAAAAAAAAGCCGGCAAAACAAATCAGTAGTGTAATATAGCGAGGGAAAGGGAAAAAATAACCACTATATATGCTACACAAAACATCGTAAGTCAACCTATGTAGTATTATAATGAAAAAATCATCCATGGCCTCAAATATTGAAAACCACCGAAAATATATAGCACAGTCAAATAGTCAAAAATTGCAATAAAAATTTAAATTATTTAATGCGTGTGAAAAAAATGGAAGAGTTTGCAACGTAATAAAAATATATTTAAATGAGGAAAACACCTGAAAATATTTTGACGGGTTTTCCGAATACTTTCAAGACTCACGCGCACAAATAAAATCAAATTTAAATAGCGAATGAAAAAGTAAAAATTTGAAAAAATTTCCACAAAATAAAATAAAATGAGCCTGTCATCAATTGTGGTTTTTGGGAAAGCGGAGAGCCACTCTATTTCTTGGACGGATAGAACTTGGTGCCGTTCTTCGCGTAGTCCGCCAAAAGCTGGCATGGCTGGAATTGCACCGTCTCGTAGGCGTCACAAAATCGCTCCATACTCGTCACCAGCTTCTGCGCACCGTACAAGTCGACGAAGCGGAAAGGACCGCCCCAGAAGGGCGGAAAGCCGAGGCCGAACACCGAAGCGATGTCGCCGTCAGACTGCAAAATTCGTCAAAATTATATTTTCTGATATAAAACAATCAAATTACTCACAAGAAACAATTTAAAAAATTTTGTGAAGTGAGAAATTGGAAAAAAAATTAAAATCAAAAATAGTCTCCATCCAAACATTAAACGTACATTTTTGTAAAAATTTATCAATTTTGAGATCAAAAATTTTAAGGCAATTTTTTACTAAAATAAATAAATTTTGAAAATACCGGTGAAGCGATAATCTCCTCCTGAAGACAAAGCAGCGCTTCGTTGACGAAGCGCGACACGACGCGCAACTGGCGGTCCTCCGTGGACGCGACGGCCGTGGGCGGCTCTTGTCGATATTTGGCGAGGATTTTCTTCGCATCTTCATTCAAAACCTTCTTCGCCTTACCCTTTACCGTCGAGTATTTGTAAATACCTGGAAAGTATTTTTTGACTTATCAGATAGCTTCATAACATTTTATATCCGTGGCGGTAAAAATACTTCCTTGGATATTAAAGTAACCTAACAAATCAAGAATAAAATCAGAATGTCAAGTAAAATATTACCAATTGAAAAAATTTACCAGAATTGGTCTTGCGTCCCTTATGCCCTTCAGCGATTAGATCCTTGAGCATCTCCGAATTACCACCCTGCACACGAGGTCCCAACGCGCTGCCGAGGAAAGAGGCGACGTGCTGGCCGACGTCCAGACCCACCTCGTCGGCCAAAGTGGCGGCGCCCACCGGAAAGCCGAACTGCTTGGTGAGTTTGTCCAACTCGAAAGGATCGACTCCCTCCTGCAGTAGGCGAATAATCTCGCTCATCATCGGCGCCAGGCAACGAACCGTGAAGAAGCCTGGACAGTCCTAAACAAAAAGGAGGTATAAATCGTAAACAACTTGAAGCTGTTATGCTATTGATTCTACCCAGTAATAAGACAAAAAATCAAAGCAAATTTTCAAAAAAATCTTCGAATGTAAAATTTACTTCAAATTTTTCTAATAAAAAAGCCACACTAAACCAAATAATTAAAAAGCTCACCTTGACGACGACGTTCAGCTTCTTCTGGAGGAGGCCGACTTTGGCGGCGACGGCTAGTGCCTCTTTCGACGTCTTGTCGGTGACGATGATCTCGAGAAGTTGCATTTTGTCGACGGGCGAAAAGTAGTGCATGCCGATGATTCGCTCGGGGCGCGCGCTCACCGACGCGATGTCCTTGATCGGCAGCGCCGAGGTGTTCGACGCGATGATGCAGTGCTCAGGGACGACCGCCTCCAGCTGCAAAAAATTTCTTCAAACCAAATTATATAGATAAAAAACAAATCTAGGAAATAGATCAACAAAAAATCAACTTATACAAACATTCATAAAATAATTCGTTTGAAATATTTCTAAAAATGCGTCAAAATACACAACAAAATTTTTTATGCATACGACAATTCAAAAATATTTATAAAAAACTCACATTCTTGATGATTTTGTGCTTGAGGGAAAGGTCCTCAAACACCGCCTCGATCACGACGTCCGCGGTTCTGAGGCTGTCGTAGCTCAACTCGGGATGCAAGACGGCCAGCGACTGTTTCGCCTTGATGTCGGTGATCTTCTTGCGTTTTACCTGACCCTCCAACTGTTTTTGGATTTGTGTATAGCCGCGCGTAAGCGCGTCCTGCGAGGTGTCAATGAGTGTGGTGCGTACGCCCTTGTCACAGGTGACGTTGGCGATGCCTGCGCCCATTAGTCCAGCACCGATCACGCCCACATGTCTGCACAGAAATAGTTTCGTTAAACAATATTTTGCAAATATTCAAAAGCAAAAAATAGAACTAAATAGTGACTCACTTAGTTTCACGTGCATCACCGTATTTGTCCTTTTTGCACTCAGTAGATCCGTGAAAAAGTCCAATGAGAGCCGTTGATTGGAATGTCTGCGTCAATTCGCCAAACGCCTAAAATCACAAATGTAAAAGTAACAATTTAAATGGAAAGTGAAAAACCAAAAAGAAAAATTTTTGGGATTAAACAATGGCAACAAAAAAGTTAAAAAAATAACGTCAAAAACACAACAAAACTGTTTATCACACAAAATACAAATTCTTCGTTAATCTTCAAACCTTCGCCTCTGCCTCGTAGCCGGCCGGCTGACCATCGACGAGTCCCGTGCGGACAGCATCGAGAATTTTCAGCGGTGCGGGATAATTGCCGGCCGTCTGCTTGAGCACCTTGTCGCGTGCAGTCTTCAACACGACGCTGTCGATGAGCGGTCGGCGCGTGAGGAAGTAGTTTGTGACGCGCTCGACGAGCGGCCGCTGCCGCTCGAGTTTGATCGAGCCGCTCAAAATGTCGTTGGCGATCTTCACCGCCACCTCCTCCAAATAGCGGTGCGTGTTCTCGATTTCGGGCACTAAACCCGGCCCCAGCGGCTGTACGACGACGTCGACGAGACCGATCTTCTTCGCCTTGTCCGGCCGAACGGTCTTGCCTAGAGATAAAAATAAAATCTTTTTAGGCATCAACAACAAAAAATTAATTGAAACTAAATTTTCCCAAAATACTTAAAAATGTCCATAAAACAGTTCAATATTAAAAAAACTATGAAAATGTTTAAATTTTCAAAAAAATACCTGTGAGGACGAGATCCAACGCGTTGGTGAGAGAAATCAGCTTGGGCAGACGTTGTGTACCGCCGGCGCCCGGCAATAGACCCAACATCACCTCGGGCAGCGCCAACTGCGTCTTCGCGTCGTTCACGGCAATCCGGTACTGGCAGGACAACGCCAACTCCAGGCCGCCGCCCATGCACGTGCCCATAATCGCCGCGACGATAGGCTTCTTGCTGTTCGCCAAACTAAAAAATAATCAAAAAAAGTTAAACTTATAAAATCAAGTTCCATAAATTAGAATCCATTGTATCTTCATAAGAAAAATAAATATTTAAAAAACCGAGACATAGAACAAAATGTATTTCCTCGAAAAATGTACCTTCGTCCCTGAATTTTGTGATTTGGATGAGACAAAAATTGTTTTTTGAAACTTGCTGGCAAAATCAATTCGTAATCAGAACGAAAAACCGTAAAAAATCAAATTCTATAGGAGGAACTAATGTTTATCCAAAATAAATCTCACAAAATCTATGAAAAAAACTACCGTTCAAACTCAATTTGACCGTCGCGCGACAACTTCTCAGCTTCTTTGGCGCTCGTGCACTTCTCAAGCATGCCGATATCGGCGCCGGCGACGAAGCTGCCCGACTTACCCGACATCAGCACCACCGCCTTCACGGCATCGTTCTGTTGAACTTCCTCGAAAGCGCGACGAAGGTCGTGGCTGAGCGCCTGGTTCAACGTGTTCTCCTATAAATACCTTCTTTTTTCTATACTTTCATGCTAACTTGTGCATTCTTCATGCTAACTTGTGCACAAAAATACCTTAACGTTCGGTACATCGATTTTCACGACGGCAATACCCCCTTTGACTTCACAGGAAACCGTCCCTAAAAATACAAATTCTCAGTTTTTAACATTTTTTAATTTTGCAAAAAAATACCCATTTTGAGTATATTTATTAATATGCTCAAAATCTTAATAATTTTCAGTTTTGTAAAAAAACGCCCAAAATTTTTCTCGCTGCTCATCGCTAAAAATATGAAAAACCCGACGTTTTCATGTCTCCCAAATTTGACCAAAATACTCACTGCCAGCCGGCGGCACCGAAGACATCAGCCGAGCGGTACGAATCAAGCCGTACGAAGCGATTTTATTATTTCTCGATAAGGTACTCGTCAACGCCAACCCTGAAAATCATCCACCCACATTATATTCAAGAATTTCGCGACCTAATGTGAGAATTAAGCCGCTAAACTGGAAAATATAGTTCTCGCATTCTTATTGTTTTTTACATTACAGCGTCTACAAACCAACTCACTGGTCAACGTCCGCGCAGAGGACATCTTCGAAAGCATTTTCCCAATTGGTTGATGTTGTCGCCTTCAACTACAAGAAAACAACAGAAAATGTCAGAAGAAAAAACGAAAAACAAGCAGAAAATGCTCGAAAATAACAGTGGATTGTTCAAGGTACAATGTTCAAGGTCCTCGAATCAAGAAATTTTTGCGGTGAAAAATCATTATGACAAAAGTCGCTATTGGCGGAAATTTAAAAATTTGATAATGTCCACAATCTTCGATTTCGTTTTTTCGTCTTTTTGGAAGATTTTCGTCTTTTTGAATTCACGTCTCCAGAAACCACATGAGAGAATGAGAACAGAATTAGATAGTACGTTAGTAAACAGAAATGAAAGAAATGGGCAGATTCAATACCCAGAAAATGGCGGATTCAATAAAATAGAGCAGGCAATCAGAGCAATAAAAGTAGACTTCCAATTTTTAATTGTCGTAGTGAGACGTGAATTCACGTCTCCGGAAACCACGCGAAACCAGAAACAACCAAAATGGAATTAGATCGTGAATTATTAATTGCGCAACAAGATAGAGCAGACAAATATATAAAAAAGCGGACTTTGACGAGACGTGGAGTTTCGATTTCACACAAATCATCTATTGCAATTGTACAAGAAATACAAAAATGAACCTCAAAACACATTACATTTTCGACCATAAAAAATACAATTTATTGCGGACCGATAATGAGAAGAGACCGAAATTCATTTTTTTTGCTAGGCGAGCAACTCTTTTAACGCTAAAAATTTATGTTTTTTTTTCACCTCAAATTTTCTATTGCCAATAAAGAAGATTTGAGAAAAAACAACGAAATATACAAAAAATAAGATTATATTACAGATTGTAATTTACAATATAAAATCACAATTAATAGGAATTTTCAGCGCATTTAAAGTTCTACAAACACAAAATCAAACTCAAATCAAGTGTTGTTTAAAAATTCATAAAAACACAAATTATTTCGAGAAAATATCGATTTTCCATCAACTAAAATATTTGATTCAGAAACTACAGTGTTAATTCAATCAAACGATTTTTTTGGAATAATCGAATTATAAATTGTGATAAAAGAACAAAAACTTTTATTTTTGGGGGATTTGGGAAAATAACAATACAATTATGATACAATTTCTGTCTATACATAAAACAAGACTTTCGAAGATTTTTTGCAGCTAAAACAAATTTACAAAAGAATATGTATTAGTGAGAATATTTGTTCGAAACCAACAAACCAGATCAGCGGCATTTCTTAAGCCCCCATCCCCCTACCCGCTCCAAAAAAAAGTATATTGTCAGTTTTATAAATGAGAAATTTTATACTTTCTAACTCAATTTTACCTGACAATGAGATTATAATTACAATTTTCTTGTTTAAAAGGGTTGAATAGAGCAGTCGGAAAACTGAAGTAGCACCGAGGCAAACTTTTTATCAAAGTATATTTTCTGGTTGTTGTGGGTTATCGGACCCCCAAAATATTTGGTTCTTTTTCTTTAACGGATCCCAAAATTTTTTTTAATGATTATTGAGGTGTTCTGGCACGGGGTCCGATAACCCACAAGAACCCATTTTCGTATATAATTTTTGTCAGCAAATACGTTAAGTAAATCATTATTTATTTGTAAAATAAAAATTTCACACATACATACACGTTATGAAATTTTTTTGTAAGTATGACGAATTTGAAAGGAAAAAGTGCATTTTTCATTTTGCATTTTATAATAAAAATATGTATAAAAATAACAATTTTCTTACTATATGCATCGATGTCCGAGTGGTCAAGGAGATTGACTAGAAATCAATTGGGCTTTGCCCGCGTAGGTTCGAATCCTGCTCGATGCGAATTCTTTTTGATTTCATTGTTACTTTTTGCACATTTGTTAAATATGCATACCAGGGTTTTTTAACAGTGAAATTTGCGATTTGCGGTTTTGCGGCTTTTTTGCGCAAAAATTTGCGATTTGCGAAAAATTGGGCTATTACGTTTATACTGTTCGTATCTATTTTATACACGACTGAAACCTGATCTCGAGAAAAAAAACTTAAAAAACTTTTTAATCAATCTTTAATTAACTGTTGTTGTTAGAAATGACAATTAAAATATATAATAAATTGTAGTCAAAGATTAAGAGAACTATCAACAAGTTGAAAATTTTATAAATACTTCTCAAAACAGTTCCCAGATGAATGGGTCCACCAGATATCGTGTTTATATTGATGCCAATTTGCACATGGATGCCAATTTGTATCCAAATTTTTTTTTGGCAACAATGGAATCTATTTTGCAAATTGAATATAATTTGAAT
>SAUE01000271.1:40481-53881 GCA_009724625.1 Deladenus siricidicola | reverse complement strand
ATTTAAATCCAATTGAAAATGTTTGGGGGCTCATGATGCGCCATATTTATGATGGTACGCGTCGTTATGATACCATACAACGGCTGTTTTAAGCGCTTGGGACTCAATTACGAACGCGGATCTGAATAATTTGAATTTGAGTATGAATACTCGATTGTTTCAGGTCATTAACATTAATGGAAGTGCTACGTATTATTAATTTAGTTTTTCTGCATTAAATGTTTTGCTATGATTAATAAACGCTATGTTTTTTGGGGTGGACTCATAATTATGTCCAAGTTGCAAACACACACTAAAAATCAAAGAATTGTTTCTCCCAAGATTTTTTCAGATATTTTGCGACGAATTGAGCTGAAACTTTACAAAATCATAAAAAACATTGCAAATTACTAATTTTATATAAAAAAATAAAAAATATATTCACTCAGAAAAAAATTAAATTTGTTAAATTTGAAAAAAAAATTTGGGTGGACTCATAATTATGTCCAGCACTGTATATACAATTTAAAAGACTAGATTATGGTTTTAAATTTTCGTAGGTCACCTACCCAACAGCCATGGCGCAGCCGATTCGGTGGGATCGCTGCCATCATTTGTTGATTTTGTAATAGTTTCGGGCAATGGTAGAGAATGTCGTACCATTGCACCGTAAAGACCGTATTCTGCCATTATTGTACTCTTTCCCCACGTTTTCTCGGTTTTACGCCACTTTGCTCTTCTGTTTTGGAACCATACCTATGCTTATGGATTTAAATTATTTACTGAAATTACTTCCCTTTCGAATACTATTCAATTTTATACTACCTGTATTCGGTCTTCGGGTAGTTCCGTCCTATTCGATAACATTTCTCGATGATACATATCTGGATAATGAGCTTCTTTAAATGCCTTTTCCAATTCGTCAATTTGAAATTGTGAAAATATTGTGCGATGACGGCGCTTTTTTCGTTTTCCGCCACCTTCGGTCCTCCCACCGCCATTGCCACTACTAGCGCTGCCGAAATTAGGAGGCAATTTGGAATCAATTGTTTTTGTTGTTGAGTGCATGACCGACATGTTCTTGGAAATATTATTGTCGTCGTCCTCAAACAGATTGCCGATTGTTGAGCAAGTAGGGTTGACCATATTTTGGTATAAGCGTAAGTTGGTTGCTGAAAACGAAGGATTTTTTAAATTTGTATGTATTACTAGTAATTTTAAATTGATTCCTTACCGTCCATTCCAATGTTGTTCGAATAGTCCAACGATGGCATTTGTGTGTTAATGAATGACGCCGAACTTACTTCCAATGGAAACAATTGTGTTGGACATATTCCGTTTGCTCCATTGTTCATTGACACTAGTGTCGGGTCAAGAAAACTGTGGCAATATGGCTGACCGTTGCTTGAAGGTGAGGGCATAAAGTATGCTGCAGCGTTTTCGAAAGCCATCGCCGCGTTAGCGGCAGATGTTAGGGAAGCGCGATTTGTTGGACTAGAAGCAGCCGCGGAATTAAAGCTATTTACCATGGCTAGTGGCATAGCGGACGAGTTTGCGCACGCGGCTACAGCTGCCGACGCACTAGCGAGGCCGAGTATCTCATGTATTCCAAACGAAGGTGTTCGCGCATTATTATAGCACGATGATGTGAAGGCCAGAGAGGATGACGGAGTAGTAATTAGTGAATTCGATCCTAGTGACTGTATATTAGTCGAAGAGGTGCTCATTAAAGATTTGTTCACCTCATTAACATTACCACAATTAGCATGATTTTGACTGGTTAACATTTGAATTTGGTCCATAATTGAGATGTTCGATTCGCAGTGAAAAGTTGAGCTTCCGTTCTTCGTTGTAAATCAGATTAATGTAATTGGAGGAAGCGCTTTGTGTAATATGTAATTTTTTCGTTCGTTCAGCTAATGGAATTTATTACCGAAGCCAGTAATTGACGGAAATAAAGAGTTAGGAATTGGCTTTTACGCACACAACCCGTGTCTTCGTTACTCACCACAAAAAAATAATTTGAAAGTAAAGTGAAGTGAACAAATTAGGAGCTGCTTTTCTTTTTCATTCATTCGCAGTTGTCATTTTCTCGTATTTCTCTTTCTCCAATCGACGACGGTTACGCGCCCATTAATTTTTCCAATCGTCAATGTGTTGTTGTTGTTGTCTGGAACAAAGTCACTATTTATTGTTATATATTGCTTGACGCTAAGCAGCGAATTATCGTAAATTTGTATGTGTGGGAAAAGTGTATTGAATATTACACATTTTTTGAGGATAGACATGAAATGAAACAACGAAACATAAGTCAAGAAAATATGAATGTTGAAAGAGGCGGGTAGAGGATCTCAGGTTTCGAGCATGGAAAACACAGAGTATTTATATTCACCCTGAGCCACCATTTTGTGTTTTTGTGCCTCTTACTGTCAGTATGCAAAGAGTTGGTAATAACGATGTTGGTTGTTAATATAATGATGTTTTTCGTCTTGTAGTGTCACTTCTTTTCTAATCGAGAAAAAGGCGAATTGATGATGTGCCTGTCATTATTATCTGTTTATTCCACAAAAAGGAAGTCTCTTCTACATTTTTACAGTATTGAGAAATAAATAGCTTTTTGTTTTCTTTTGTTTTTAGAGATAATTTTGCGTTTCTCTGCTGTGCATGCGAGATAGAGGGAGAGAGAGGGAGCGAGTTAGAGGGAGAGATGAAATGCGTTAGATGTTTTGAGTAATTTTTTCTCATTCTTAAGTTTTCTCTCTCCTATGAGATTTGGTGAATTCTTTCCTTCCTTTTATGCATGTTTATTTTGGAGAAGAAATGTTTGTGGGAGTAATGAGAGCGATTATTAGCCAATAAGATTGGGTTATTTATTTTTTTGTTATTGCAAGACTATGAATGAAAGAACGAACTGTATCGCATAAAATTTTTTTTTCCGAAATAAGATTTTCTTGATTTTCTTTCCAAAAATGATCATTAATTTAAACTTTTATATAGAAAATTATTTGGGAATACAAAATAACATAAATTGAAATAAAAATATAGAAGCAAAAAAAAAAGCCAAAATTGCTATAACTATTGTTTTTACATTTTTTAAAACTAATTTACGTACCATTATGAGTTTCTGTCCGAGACGGCTGGACTAACTGTGTTGCAGGTGAGAGTTATTTGCTTTGTTCAAAGGCCGACTGGCCAAAAATTCAGCATCAAATCGAAAGAAAACAACCCGCTTTCCCGGTTCGAGCGACAACCAGGATAATTCTCGAGGTATCTTAATTACTGAGAAGAACACATTAAGAAATATTAGAAGCATCAAAATGTATTATGAGAAAAGAATTGTTTGTCTAATAGAAAATTTTAAATATGATAATTAAAAAATTATTAATGTGTTTATTGAATAATATTTGCGTAGCAGATTCGTTTTATATTGCTATTTCAGTCGATTAGCAGTGAATTTGTCGCAACGCGCGTCGAATTGGAGCAACTTTTGTCGTGTCTATTCTCATCGCCTCAAAACGAATTGGACGCGGAGTTGACGCGTCTCGACGAGCTTAAGCTGATATTTGCAGCCGGTATATCCGCCCATGTCGATGCCAACGACGATGAATATTCTCAATCCCAGTCGTTGTCGGCCGACGCGCAAAGCTACACTTTACGCATTTTGCCCACACAATTTGGGCGTGCCGTGTTGGCGTCTTCGTTGTCGCCCGCAGTTGCTATTCGAATATTTGTCGATCTCGAGAATGCGGCGCGTTCGTTGTGTCTCGACTCAGAGTTGCATATGCTTTACTTGGTAGGTTTTTTGATTGATGGCGGAATTTTATTTGTAGTGGGATAATTTTTTCTTTACAAAATGTCATGAGCTTATTTTCTGTTTTTAATTTTCAATTTAAAAATAGAAAGTTGGCTTAAATTAAATTATAACAATTATTGAAAATTAAAATTTAATTTTGGAAGATTGCAAAATTTTAAAACATATTTGACGAACATACAGATGTTTTCTTAGGTAACACCAATAAATAATTTGGCTATAAACGCGAATGTTATCGACTGGAACTTTTATCATCAGAAATGGGCGGAGCTACCCGAGACGTTGGCGCGAGTGGCGCGCCGTGTAGGAGTCACGGAACATTTTTTTATGCAAAAATTGGCCGGAAAAATTTTTGCACGCGAGGATGAGGCTTTGAATGTAATTTTTAAATGTAAAAATGAAATTTTTTAATGGTTTTTATTATCCAGTAATATTTTTTAATCATGTTTGCAGATTTTGAGCTTTGTTGAACTTTTTAAAATCTTTTTCGAAAAACTTAACTATTTTTGAAAATCAGCGCCCTGGTTTCTTGCGCATGATTTATTGGAATAAATCAAAATTAAACTATATAAGAATACGATTACAAAATAGTAGAAGGCGCTCGTGCGCCTTGGTCTGTTCTTGTTTCAGAGGGGAAACAAAAAATATGTTTTTCATGTGAAACGATGTTAAAAACGTAAAATTCAGCGCTTTTTAAGTCGTTGGAAAATTTTTGGGCTTTAAAAGGGATCAAACCCAAAAAGGTGAAAATTTAGGACCTGGAGGACGACGCATCAAAATCAAATAATATAAATTTGATTTTTATGCTAATGGAAATAATTAATTTGCACAATTAACTTTTTTTAATTTAGTAATCTTTTAAAAAGTTATAACGTATTTTAGAGTAAAAATTCCTACAAAACTTTAGTTTCAAAATTAATAATGTAATGGTGTTTGCTTTCTCTTTGACAGTAAGACATTTGAAATTATTTTTGCAAAATTTGCACATAAAGCCAAAAATCAGGAAAAATTTTTTACTTATTCTTTGCAAAACCATTTCATTTCTTGCGGTATGCTATTTTTTAATTCCAAAAACACATTCAGAAGATGTGCCGTTTTAAGGCGCATAGTGTACAAAAATTGCAAATTTAATATGTCATTCGATAACGTATAGAATGCACATGTGTTTTTTTTACATTTTTGAGGTTGTCAATTTAAAAAATATGTGAAAACGTCAAAAAACCACTAAAAGGGTAAAAGAAGTAAAAAAATTGAGGACCTAATTTCGTTAGAGTTGTGGAGCAATCATGCAGCAAATCGACATGTGTTTTGCCGGTTTTGATGATTTTTTATTGGCAAACATTAAAAGAAAACACATCGTAACTTGACTTAAATTTCGTAACCCGTAATTCATCATAAAAACATTTTTACAGAAAATGTACAATTTTTTGATGTTGTAATATACGGAGAAACACGAAAAATACGAAGAAAAAAGGTCTCGCTAGAGAAAATTTTAAAAGACGTAATTACGAGGCCAAAAACCTCGTAATTCGTAATTACGCACAGCCCTGATCCGGAAGGTAAAAATTGAACGTATTTTTTTTTCGAATTTGCGAGTATTCTTTCCATATGCAACTTTGCGGATTAGCGTCAAGCGAAAATTTTCGGCTTTCGGAAGTTCTCTGTTTTTAGCGAACTTTGACCGTTTTATTTATATTATAGGAATCTAAATTGTTTGTGTTAAGATTATTTCTTTGATAAATTATATTTTCGAGTAAATGTTTCAGGTACACATTCGCTTTTTTGCGGCTGTCGTTTTACATGAGTTGATCAATGAAAAGCCACTGGAAAAAGTGTCACGCACATTTCGCATTAATCGTGGCCTCCTTCAAGCACTTCAACAACAAGCGGCCACTTATGCGTGTAAGTTCTAAGAGTTCGAGTTTGAAAATGTCTGAATATTTTTGCGTTTGAAACTTATGAATATAAAGAAAGTTTGAAAGGATCTTTTACTCATTTTTTGGCAGACATGGTCGTGGCGTTTTGCGACCGTCTCGGCTGGTACTATCTGAAAGCGCTTTTGGAGGGATTCGCCGAACGAATGCAATTCGGCGTAAGACGTGACTTGACGGAGTTAGTGCGAGTGCCAGGCATTGATGCGATTCGTGCAAGACACGTATGCTTTATTATTTTGATACATTTTTGCACTATTTATTTTATACATATTTTTTTGCCATTGTCCTTTTTAAATTCTCGAAATTTAGTTTCTTTTTTAAATTTTGCACATTATTTTATTGTTTTTCGCTTAATTTTTAGTGTAATTTTGTAGAGGTGTCGTAGACTATAAGGGGGTTATCCTCCTTCACTCCTTGTGAAACCAATAATTCCAATGTATGTTAAAAAAGAAAATGTTTTTGTTGATTTTTTGCCTTTGCCTTTCTCTAAATATTTTTTCTAGCTGAGTTTGCGCCACTTATTTTTAGTTTCATCAAAACGGTATAAAATCGTTAATGGTTTTGGCGAATGCATCTCTGGACGAGATTTGTCGAGTTCTTCGAAAAGCCGTCCCATTTCCTACGTGGGTTTTTTTTCTTGCGTAAATGTTTGCTCACATTTTTTAATTATGTTAAATTATAAGGCTCAATTGATTTCAAAAATGTTTATCCATTTTTTATTTTTTAAGTTTTTGGTTGACATTTTTGTATATGAATTTTTTAAACATTTTGAACTTTTTAAAATTTAATACCGTATATAAAAATTGCAAATAACGTTTATAATAAGGGACAAAAATTATCAAATTTGGTGGAAAATATTGCACGAGAATTTTGCACAAATAATGACTTTAAAGGGAAAACAATATTTTATAAGAATAGGACATTTATTAATCCGCAATTTTGTTTTTGACTTGTTGTTTTGTTTTGTTGATGGTGGGATTAAAATTAATAAGGACACGAAAATGAAAACAAAGACAATTTTTATTTCTTTTTCTCAATAATATATTTTAGCTCCTTTTTTTGATAATTGTGCTTCTTTTTGTTGAGAGTTCGGGAGTGATATTCGTGGGAATTTTTTGATGCTAAAAATGTAATTATTTGTTAATTAAAAATAATTATTCCAGCACTAATATGAAAAACAGGTTGAGTTTCGCTAAAAACAACTTTCGAACGCGTAAAAATACGAATTCGATTTTTTTACGTCCAACGTTTATTTTTTTGATTCAATTTTTTTAATTTTGGGTTTTCGTTTTTGACGCGTTTTTTCGCCACCAAATGTTTTTATCTTGATTAAGCGGATGATTAAGAATGTTCAGAACCTTAAGGATGTTCAGAATTTTGCATTCTATCAAATGACGCGTTATAAAATAATAATTATCAATTAAAAAAATAACACTCATAGATCCGAAACCAATCGCCTCCAAAACGAGTTAAATTCAAACCAAATTTTTCAGAAAAGTGATCATACCAATCGATCCGTAATTCCTGGTACCTATAGCGGACATAATTTTGCAACTTTCGGTGGGGGATTTTTTAATTTCGACCCGAGAAAAACAAAACTTTTCAACATGGCTAAAAAAATTAAAATTTCAACATGGCATGTCTCAAAATTTTTACTTGTTTTTACCCTCTTTGGCGGTTTTTTTGCTCTTTCATGTGGTTTTTGCTGATTAAACTCAAAAGTGCAATGGAAAAGTTTGGACAAAATGTAATTTGGAGTCGAATGGTATATTTGGTTTTGTTCTCTCGATCACGGGTAATTGAAGGATGCTCAAGACTACTGAAGGATGCTCAAAACTTTTTTTGTTTTTTTGTCTCCAAAAATTGTTCAATGAAAAAACAATAAAAAATAATAAAATAATCATCCCGCAAAATGGACGATACTTTTTGAACAAAAAAACATCGCGCGATGGTTTTTTTAATTCTGATTTATTTAAATAAAACATGCGCGGCTTGAACTCTTCCATTTTTTATGAGGAACTACCGCCCTTTAGGCCGTTGGTTTGATCTATTTAAAAAAGAACGAATTATGTGAGAAACAAATAATAACAACTACTACTGTATAAAAAAATTTCATGTGTGTGTGTGTGTGCGTATGTAGAATGGTGGTAGGTAATGTGATTAGTCAAGAAAATATGCGTATTTTTTGTAGCAATTATTATCCTTAAGAATACAGAACCTTATTTTTATCAAATTTGTGGGAAAGATTATCTAACATGTGAATGCCATCTTGTATAGAAGTGAAAATGGAACAGCAAATTGAGAATAGAAAGAAAGAAATTTAAAAAAGGAAAATTGGCTAAATTAAATGAATTTTTACATCACATTTTTATATACATACTTAAAAATGACTTATGTTAGGGTGGAGAAGGTGTTCGGCGATGTTTGGGAATATTGGCCAGGTCACGTAGCTGTTGCATATGCGATTTAGGTGTCTCNTCCGCCCCCCGGGCGCGGGGGGCAAAACCTGGGGTGTTTTTGGGACGCTTTCGTTGAGCTCTTTTTTTTGGGTGTTTTCTGTGTTGTGTGGTATTTTTCCTTTAATTTGCCTAATTTTTTCTTTTCTTTTTCCACCCCCCAAAAAACTTTTCGGGTTCAAACTTCTGATTTTCTGGAATTTTGTGCTCCAACCTTCTTTTTAATTTTTTTTGTCATCAACATAATCATTTTGTTTTTTTTGACGTTTATACAAGGAAAAACTACAATTACCTCCTCCTCCCAGAATTTCAAAATATTTGGGGGGGGGGGGGTCTTAGGTTCTTAGGCTGAGCTTTAAGCGCGTAGGGAAGTCTCTTAGTGGGGAGCCTAAGCCTTAGGCTAATTTCGTACCACGCGAAGCTTGAACTTAAGCTTTGGATTGTTTTAATCGCATTTTTCTTTTTAGTAAAGTTCTTGCAAAGTGCTGGTTCTTGCAGACAAAAAAAATATTTTAATTTTTTGCAGTAATCCGAACGCGGACCAGGATAAGAATACGTGGCTCTTTGGCGAACCGCCCATTGAGGACGTTACAGCTGCTCAAATTCTTATAGGACGCGCGGTCGACGTGTTGAAAGAGAAGCTAGAGTTGGTTTTGTGTTAATTATTTTTTGAAATATTTTTTTTGTGTTCATTTATTCGTTTCTTTTTATTTTATTTAATAGGAATCATAGGTGGGCAAGGGGGGTGAAAATTTTTTTGCGGGATGGTCAAATTTTCAAACGCTCATATCTTGGCTCCCAGGCGTCGACGGAAAAATTGAGTATATTGTTGGAACGCTCTCGACGAGCTATTTCTTTTGGGTATAGCACTTCCATAAAAATTAAAAAAATGGAAATTTTTTTTGTTGAAAAAGTTGAACAAAAAAATTTTCGCTCGCAAGCGCGATTTTTTTTTTTAAAAGAAGAAACTTTCACTTCTAAAAGCATGGTTTTCCGAGAGATAAAATTTTAATAGAAAAAATCATCTCGCAGAACTGTTTGCGGCCTGAATTTTGCGATATTTTCTTTCTTTCTTTCTTCCACCTGCCAAAATTTTTTTACCTTGGTCTCCCTTTGGTCAATTTTTTCCTTCCTGAGATTTTGCGAGATGGTCGACCCTCGCGCGGCGGGATGGGTGGGGGGTGACCCCCCTCTTTGCCCTGGTATGATACCGTTACAACTTCTATTAGAAATGTGTGCATCTTTTGATTACAGTAAACACTTTTTCAGGTTTGCCGCCTTTCCCTCTTCTGTTTTCACTAACAACCAACTTTTTGCCGATTTGACGTCGACGAGTTTGACGAGCTCGACTAGCCGTTGGCTGTCGGACGATAACGACCTCACCGTCTCCGACCTCATCCACGAGTCGGCGGTGCGTGATTTGTGCGAGACGCTTTCGCCGCTGCAAATCATAGACTCGCCGACGAAGAAGAAGGGACAACAACCGCGCTCTATTCGCTCGAATCTCAGTGGTACCACCAACAGTAGTAGTGGGGAGGATAACGGCGGCGATGATTGTGGCACAATCTTTGGCGACGGTTTACTCTTTTTGAATACTTTCAATTCTAATCATGCGTTACGATCTAGTTTGAAAGCATGGATTTCATTGATTTTGGTTTATGGTGTTGAAAATTTTTAAAATTAATTAGCACACATTTCACTGCATTTAATGGTTAGTTTATTGTAATAGTTATGACGGGATCAAGAAGAATTTTCTTAAATCGTAAGAGTACCACTTATTCCAAAAAAACTTTAAATTGTTTATTTTTAATTTTTTTTGGCTGCAATGATGAGCCCGTTCTAAATTTTGAAAAGCGTGAGTCATTTTTGAGAAATGAATTCAATAACAACATAGACGCCAACACAGAAATTGGTAATTTCTTTGTAGAAGTAAAAAAAAATATTATTTTGATGATACAAAACGCAATAATTGTTGAAGTGAGGAATTTTAGCTTTTTTGAAAAATACAACTGAAAATGTGACGGCTCAATACAAAAGTCGGTCGAAAATTGTGGCAGCGACGGCGGAGGTAAATAATGGCGGGGAATCGGAAGAGTCGCTGACCATCGACCATCTGGTCAACCTCGAGAATGTCAGACCAAAAAAGACCACTCCACGAGCGCTTTGTCGAAGCAAAAGCAGAGGCAATACTACAGGCGCGGCGGATAGTGGCGCGGCAATTCGACGCACCTGCGGCCGCTTGCGCGCCACTAATCATGGCGTGCTAATCATCAACGGCGACGAGGATGCGGCTGATATGGGCGAGAAGCGCGACGAGCTGGGGGAGCCGAACGTCGGCGAGGAAGGCGGGTTGGCGGTGAAAATTCAGCTGAAATCACTTGATTGCGCTCAAATTCTCGTCGACGGCCGCCCCGTGAAATTGACGCCTATGAGGCAGAATAAAAGGTTTTATTTTATTTGCATTTTGAGGTGAGCGAATGGATTGAAATTTAACTGAGAATTATGTCTTTTACAATGGGAAAATTGACTTTTCAATTTTTATTAGTGATTGGAAAATGTTTATGAACTGAAATGTTTTCACGGAAAAAATAACTTTTTCCATGAATCAAAATAGTTGTTGGCAACACGAACTTTTTTCCGACATTTTATTTTTCAATTATTTCCAGTGATTGGAAACAGTTCATGAAAAAAATTCACGTCGTGAACTCAGTTCATGAACCTAAAGTTTTCATATTAAAGCGAAAAAACTTTGGTCCACGAAAAAAATTCATTTTAAAGCGAACTTTTTTTGGTTCTATTTCCAGTTTAACACGAACTTTTTTCTTTTTCAGCTCTCGAAAAACACGAAAGCTTTTTTTAATTTTTATAAAAATAATTCTTTCATAACAAAAATTAAGACCCGCGTCTGATCAGAACAATAGGTTAAAGTGATTTCAATCACTCAACGCAATATACTAAGATCAAAATAATAATTCCGCTATTGATTGCATCCAAAATACGGCTTTTAGGTCGAGTTTTTTCCTGTTTCTCAGCAGCCACGCGTCGTACGTCAAAATTTTTTTCTGAATTGGAATCAGCGCCTGAAATTACCTACTCATAGGCCACATTTTCAAGGCAAAAATCGATAAAAAAAATTGGCCAAAAAATTGGTGATCACCAAGATTCTTTTTTTGAACCGAGTTCATGTCAAACTTTTTCTGATTACTGATAATATGTACCAGGGATGAGTCGAAAAGGAACTTGAGATTTTGAAAATCGAAAATTTTCTCATCTTGATATATATGGTGGTAAAATTTGCGGTTTTGCGGCTTTTTTGAGCAAAAATTTATGATTTGCGAAAAATCGGCTATTTTTCAAATCTTGAAAAATGGGAAACAGTTATTTTTTTAAATCCTAGAAAATGTAGACTTAGGCATAACATTATTAAATGATACAATTGTGGAGATATCAGTAAACGAATTTTTT
This sequence comes from Deladenus siricidicola, assembly GCA_009724625.1. NCBI lineage: Eukaryota > Metazoa > Nematoda > Chromadorea > Rhabditida > Sphaerulariidae > Deladenus > Deladenus siricidicola. Next base: position 42,236 of record SAUE01000271.1, on the reverse strand, counting down.
AATACAAATTTTTAATAAAAAAAATTTGTATTAAAAATTGTAATTTGCAGTTTTAGGCTTTTTTGGGCAAAAATTGCGAAAATAAAAATTTATTTGCGATTTGCGGTTTTCGCAAATGAAATTTATTTGCGGTCTGTAAAATATCTAACTAATTCAAATATCTCTAGTTTATAGTTTGCTTGCTTTATGTGTAATAGCTTTTTGTATGATTAAAAGCTATTACACATAAAGCAAGCAAACTATAAACTACACCCCTGGTTCATGTCATGAGCCTTTTTTATGAACTTTTTCCAATCACTGATTCGTGTTAATGGTTAATTTTGATTCTATTATTATTTTATTACTTGAAAAAACCCGGACCTATGTCTGCATTTATAGGGTGGCGCAAAAGAAGTCATGGGCGGAGCGCGTCTCGAAGGGCTTCACGCCGATGCGGTCGCCCACTATAAACGCGGCGGCCGCTAACTCCACGAGAAGCCCCCTGCATAAACGACGTTCTCCGATGACGGCGCTGGATTTGACCGAGCAAAGTGGTGGACGAGCGATGGCGGAAAATTTGAATGAAGTTTGCGACAAGGCGGCGGTCATCGACGAAAATGCGACTAACACTATCGTTTCGGAAACTATTATTCGAGGTAGCGCGGTTGACGCGACGCACAATTCTTTAGGTTTGAGTTATTTTTTTACAAATTTTTGATAGTGATTTTGACTGGGTGAATAATTTGGTTGAATTTTATTTAAAAGATAACTTTTGCATTAAATTGTCAATTTTTATTAAATTTACAGATTTACTATTGTACTATATTTGACGGATTTTTTATCTGTTTATTTTGCACTGAAAATTTAAATTTTGATGCGTTATGAATGATTTTTTTACTGCAGATGATTCACTGAACATATTTTTGCTGGAAACTGCGGACAATGGGCGGCGCACCATCGTCAGTCCTGGCGTTTTCACGTCGGCGGCCAGCGGTGGTGGCGCATGCGTTAACAGAAATCACCGCAGCGATATCTCCATCGTCGCCAACAACCGCCAGAGCGTTGCTGTTGATGGTGACAGAATTTGCCGAGATCTAAGCAGCTTCACCTACGACGACGACGAAAATTTCATGGCTGCTGCCACCACCTCGACGCCCAAGTCACCGCCGCCGTCGCGGACGCTAGAAGGGGAAAACAAAAGCCGAGGATACAATAATAATAATGATGATGATGAAGATGGTTGTGATGGTGATGCTGATGCGTCAGGCAAGAGGTTCTCTACTATTTTCAGATGTTAATACTAATGTTTATTTTAAGGTGTTCCAAAAAAACCGTCAATGAGAATTATTGCAATAGAAACTTTATTTCTTTATAATTCAAAAAACTAACAATAAAAAACCGTTACGGTTGTAAAATATTTAGCAGGGGTGTGTCGAAAATAAATTTGAGATTTCGAAAATCGAAAGGATCTTTGAATTCCGAAAATCGAAAGGCCCTTGTGATTTCGAAAATCGAAAATTTCAAAAAATGATTTCCGAAAATCGAAAGAGAAAATTGCAGAAAATCGAAAGAAATTTTTGCCGAAAATCGAAAAATTTTAACAAAATTTTTTTTTGCAAAATTTGTAATTTTTCTCAAATTTCTAAGACAAATTTTTTAATTTTTTGGACATACATACACATTGTCTATATATGTATTTATTTCCATTCGTTGTGACTTGAATAATTCTTTGAATAACGACTTCAAGCAAGAGTGAAATGAATCCGAGAAACTCAG
>SAUE01000271.1:26604-40471 GCA_009724625.1 Deladenus siricidicola | reverse complement strand
TGATTCAAATGAATTCAAGGAGTTCGAATTTGAATTATGAATTATTTTTTGCAGTTTGTAAATCATTGAATCACTTCTTATTCACGACTTATTTGAATAGTTATGATTCGTTAAAAAAATTTCTTATACAATCAATAGACTTTCATCAGATTTTTTAACTGATTAGATTGGTAAAAAGGAAAATAAACTGCAAAAAATTAAGTCATATAAATTATTCTTGCGAGCGCGGCGACAGCCGCGCGAGCGCAAAAATTGAAATTTTGCTTATATTTCCTCCAAAAATCACTTATGGATGAGTTTAAATTGAATAAAAAATTTCTTCAAAATTTTGAAAAAATTTCGGAAATTTTCGGAAAATAGCCGTTTTTCCGAAAATCGAAAGACCCTCGTGATTTCGAAAATCGAAAGGAAAAAACACCGAAAATCGAAAATTTCCACACCCCTGATATTTAGTTGGTTTCGAATTGTTCTGCGCTATAGACACGTCAAAAAAATTTGGGTGCGTCAAGCATCTCTTTCTGCGATATTCAAATTCACTACTAATTTTTTAATGCGTTCAAACTTTTGTGGGGCTTAGCGCAAGCCTTGGCTTCAAAAATTTGCCATATGCTGCGTCGGTTGAGATCAGGCGTCTAAGGCGGCCAATCCGAAGAAGCGATGAAGTCAGAAAAATGGGGAAATGAGGTGTGGTGTCGCTTTCGTCGTGTGGGCCGGCGCAAAGTCTCATCGCAACGTCCAATTCACATTTGTTGGGCTTACAGAACGTCTTTGAGAACGCCGCGGCGATATGCTTCTTGGAGCAGTGGGTTAAAATCAACCAAGGAAGTCAGGTGCTGGTGGTGGGCCAAACTATTCACCGCTCCAGACCATCAACAACTGCAGATTTTGGATTTGTTCGACAATGGTTAACGTGCTCAAAGCTTCTGGAGACCAGCTCTTGCGGTTTTCATGATTGTGCGACAAAGGCGTACGACGAAGAGCAGCTTCTTGTTTGTGAACAGGCTGCTATCCCAGTACAGAGGTGCGTGGCGACGAAGGAGTATCGTACGCCTTTGTCATGCACGGTTAGGAGCTTGTAGGACTTGAAATGGAGATTTTTACATCTACTAGCAGAGAAAAACGTGGGCTATCCAGATAAAAAAAGTAAAACGGAAAAATTCAAACAATTGCGTGAGGACTCTAAAAATTTCATGGACGTTTTTTTGGAACACCCTGTACTGTGTAATTTTTTATTATTATTTTGAATTTTTTGCTATACTCGTATAATTTTTCCGATTAAACGCCAATTTATGTGTTTTAAAATATTGTAATTATCAAAATTCTTTTCGAAATTTAAACGTTTATAGTAACACGCCGGATAATGATAATGATGCGGCGTATGCGAATCGGCTTAAAATTTACAATGACAGCTTGATTGGCTTGAGTCCGGCCGTATTGTCGACGAACTCGAGTCGCCGACAAAGCATCGCGGTCACTGCTGATGCTGAGGTGGGTGCTGCTATCGGGAATGAGGAGCGAAATGGTCGCACTTTCAACAACACCAACGAATGTGATATCGCTGAAGGGAAGACGAATAGTGAGAATGCTGACGGAAATGACGACTCAGAAGAGCCGATTGTGATCGAAGAGATTCACGAGAAGGAGAAGCGAGAAGAAGTCAATCAAGGTAATAGCAAAGAGAATGAATCTGTTCCGATCACCAGTGCTAGATTTACACTGAATGATAGCATAACACTGCGACAATCAATGCATACGACTGTCGTCGACGGCGTTGGCGATGAGGCACGTGGATTGTCGCGACCGTTAGCGCCGAGATCGATGCCACAGAGGACGCTGACGACTGTGTACGGAAACGCGTCACGACTGACGTCTTCTTCATTGATCCCTAGCGGAAGGAGTTCTTTGGATTTGTGTGAAGAAGATTTTGACGCGGGTTCGACCAATATGCAAGTGGAAACGCGCAAATGTGAGTGGCGCGGCGGCGTTAGAACGAGCGTTTTGAATTGGTTGGTCGTGGAAAGCGTTATCTCGCCAAAGTCTGGTCGCGGAAAGTCGACGGAGGAGGATGGAATTCAACTCGTATGCAAGTAGGTTTAATGTGTACCGTAGATTTAGGTCTTACGACGTTATTTATTGGTTTTTTGGATGTTCAAACTGAAAAAATTGCTTGATAAATTTTTTTGCAAACTCAATAATAATTTTGCAACTCAATCAGATATATTTGTGTGCCATCACTTTAACTTAAAATATTAAATTGTCCCAGGGCATTGCCATCAATTTTTAATGGGATTGATAATTCAATAAAAAAATTGATGTGGGAAAATCGTCAAAATTTCAATTTTTATGTGAGAAAATCGAAGAATTAAAAAAAACATTGTGGTAGGGGGAATTGTTTTCCCCGCTCCTATCCTGACAACGCCACTGTGTTGTTCGGAAAGTTGCGGCGAGCTTTTACTATGTCAAATATCTAACCGGTGCTAATGGTGACGCGCATTTTTAAAGCATTTTGTTTTCTTAGCTGTTGTTTTCTCGGCTGTTTCCGCAAAGGATAAATAATTTGAGAAAATAAAATATGATAAATTCCCGAGCACTGCATAGCAGGGGTGTAACAAAAGTAAATTTGAAATTTCGAAAATCGAAAGGCCCTCGCGATTTCGAAAATCGAAAATTTGAAATTTTGATTTTCGAAAATCGAAAGAAGAAAATCGTCGAAAACGAAAGAAAAATTTTATCGAAAATCGAAAATTTTGTAAAAAATTTGCAAAATTCTTTTATTTCTTTTTTTTATATTCTATGTGTATTTTTCAATATATTTCCAAAAAATCAAGAACAAAAAAATATTTGCAAGTTATTCTTTTAATTATCAACCAAAATTTTATGAAAGCTAAATGTAAGCTTAGTGGTTATTGTCCATGTTTGCGCTGGTTCGGATCCCGGCTCGGCTATATTTATTTTTTCGATTTTTTTATTATGTTTTTGTATAATAAAAAATAGATAATAGCTATAAGTGATGTATTAACGAACCCGTAGATGTTCGAAACTTAAGTTTTTTTCACATAAGTTAGTTCAATTTTGATTCACAATTTGTAAGTTAGTCACATAAATTAAGTTTCAAACTTTTTCACATAAAACATAAACTTTCTCCTAAAAATGACACATTTTGACTTAATTTTCACTAAATTTTTGTAAAAAAATTACTTATGGGCCGGGTTGAATTGAATAAAAAAGTATATATATAGAAAAAAAAAATTATATATATATTGGTATAGATAGAGAGATGGGGGTTCAAAGAGAAATTAGGTCAATTTAAATGAGAAATCGAATATTATAAATTTTTTAGCACTATTATTTGTTTTCTTAAAAAAGGAAAGAAAACAGCTGAAAAAATTAAACAAAAAAGCGCGCAACAACGTTCGGAACAATCAAATAGTTTTTTGTTTTGGGTTGATTTTGTGTTACCTTTTTTCGAATATATAAAAATATTTTTTTAGATGTAATTGGCCGCCGGCTGGCTTCTACTCGGCCGCCGCTTCAAAATTGTCTGTCGCGTCACTCCCCGACGCTGCTGCTAATAGCCACACACCACCGACCGCGTCGTGCGGCATGTGCCTAGCGAACGGCGATGAGGTATTGATTTTTGCGCCTGCGACACGGCGCTGCTTTCTGTTGCCATTGCGGCGAACGGCCGGATCGTGCACTAAGTGTCGGGTGGCGGATTTGGAGGGTCTTTTGTGCGATATTTTGACGGACGGTTGTGTGACAAAATGGCTGCCCGACGCGCTGGAATTTTTGCGCGCTGTACGGCGCGTTTTTTTCCGCGGTGCCGCGACGACAAAATCAACGCGTCATGCGTCTTCGCGCCGCGTCGAAGAAACGACGTCTAGAGCGAATGAATCGGTATTAAAAAATTAAAAAGATTTATTTATTAGGGCCAAATTTTGTTTAATTAAACAGATTTACATTGGGCTGCTGGGGTACTTTTTATTAAATATTATTCGAATGAGTTGAAAAATTAAGAGCTGAATATGTCCCAGGTGTTCGGAAAATGCGTATTATAGTGCTAATTTTCAAAAAATTCCGCGCTTACGCGCGATTTCTTCGATATACCATCCCACCCCCTACAAAATTATTGCTTAACTTTTTAAATTAATTAACTTTTTGAAAGCCGTTCAGAATGGCCGTATTTCCATTCTATGATCATTTTAGAGTGATTTACGGTAATTTTTGGGGTGGCGCACCAAATCACGATTTTTCGCGGGGTGTCATATGTACGAACCTCAGCTTTAATTAATCTTCTAGGAGAATGTAAATTTTGTTGGTTGGTTTTACACTTTCTCTATTTATTTTTGCAGACCTATTCGGGAGCGTGTGCGCCGCCGCCGACGGCTCGCCTGCGAAAAGTAGGCTGTGTTCGAACGCTGGACGCGTTGGATAGCGATGCATGCGCCGACGACGACGACGAAATTGCTCCAGTTTTGCTGCAGGAGTTTTATTTCATGGACGAACGCCACAAAGCCACCTCTAATGGTAATGTCAGTGCACAAAGGGACGCACGCACTACCGACGACACGCGCGACGCTCTTCGGCGAATCGCTAAAAGGTTTTTGAGATAGTTAGAAAAAATACGGATGAAAAAACAACTTTCGAACGCGTAAAAATGTCGCTTGACGCTAATTTGCAAATTTACGCATATTCCGGACGCGCATATGGGAAAAATACTCGGAAGACCAAATTCGAAAATTTTTTAAGTCCAACTTCCATTTTTACGGTCAAAAATTTTTTGAAATTTTCAGTTTTTTATTTTTGACGCGTTTTTTCGCTACCGTCACCGTCCGAATGTTTTTAACTGGGAAAAGTTCAGAATTTTGTGCTCTATCCAACAACTTACTTCGTTTTGTTTTTCAACAAAAATCATGTTTTTGTTGATCCAAACCCGACCACCCCCAAAACCTGCAAAATACATCTTGAGTTTTTCCGAAATGTGGGTGTAAGCAATAGCTCCACAACTCTTGGGACCTCTAGAGGACGTAATTTTGAAACTTTCTGTGGAGGGGATTTTTGAATTAGTTGCTCAAAAAAATTTTTCAATATGTCATGTGCGAAAATTTTCACTTTTTTGACCCCAATTCGCGGTTTTTTGCGATTGTGACCCCGACGTTGCATAACAACTTGAAAACAACAAAGGAAAAGGCACACCCTTGTAAAATTTGGAATCGAATGGTATATTAAGTTTTGTTCCCCGGATTCTTGGTGATGAGATATGCTTTGGCAAAAAATGCTCAAAAATGGATTTCCGCGTACCCGAAAAAGTGGGGTTGTTGCGCGGCGTAGCTTGCCGCACTGCGCTCAATGCTCGGATCGTCATAAAAACACATCCACTAAATGCGTCTTGAAGCTACGCATTTTTAGATATGTTTTTGAAAACAAAAATTTGCGGATCGCGAGAATTGACGCGGTTTTGTAAAATACGTACAAAAAGTTTTTCCTCTTTTTTGACATTATGTGCAAATTTCGTATCGAAGATAATTTTTGATCGCTTAGAGTCTAAAGAAGTGAAACACCACCACGTTATTAGCTATTTAACTAAAAAAGTTTCGTAAGAATTAATTTACTTTGAAGCGAGTTATGACTTTTTAAAAGATCGCAAAAAAATTAAAAAAAATTAAATGCGCAAATTGTAATTATTTTCTTTAGCATTAATATCAGTTTCATATCAATTGATATAGGATGTGTAGTGGCAATGCTCCAGCTCTAAAATTTTCGTTATTTTTAGGTTCGATCCCTTTTGGGGTCAAAAAATTTGCAGACCTAAAAAACGCTGAATTTTACGTTTTTGACGTCCGTTTCAAGTGAAAATTAAGTTTTTGCTGTTTTTTGTATTTTTTTCACTGCTAGGATCAGGCCAAGGCGCGCGAGCACCTTCTATTATTTTGTAATAGATTTTTTTGTAATCTGTGTGCTGCGCGGCCCAAGGTTTTCGCGCCTCAAGCCCTTCCGTTTTATACGAGGAACGAGGGGGCGTTAGCCCCCTGGTTTTATATTAATTCAAAAAAGGTGCTTTAGTTTTCAAAATAATTTAATGAACTATTTAAAAAAAATTAAAATTTTTCTTGGGTTATTGGGGTTCTGTTTTTTAAAACATAACCCCAATTGTTAAAACAAGTTTGAGGCAGCATAATTTCTGATAAATACAGGGTGCGATAAAAGTTCGTGCCATTTTTCCTAATATAAGTTATTTTTTCTCAATCCACAGAAAAGGTATAAAAATTTTGTAACAAAATTCTGAAAATCTCTAAAAAACCAGCAAAGGCGAGATCATTTGGTCACGAAGTTTTAGGTGTGCACTGCATACTCAGGGAAAGGGGGGTCGGACCCTCCCCCATCGCTTCGCACGGAGGTCAAAAATAAGAAACCATTGCGCAAAATGGCCGAAGGCCAAAAAATGACCAAAGTGGGGGACAATAAAAAATTTGAAAAAGAAAGAAAAAATCGAATAAATTAAAGGAAAAATACGTTTTTTTCCATCGCGTAATGGCAATGTTCGATGGTTTTTCTTAATAAAATACCATCGTGGACCAAAAATGCATGATGTTTTTTTTCTTTTTTGAGAACTATCGCGCATTTTGCGCGATGGTTTTCAATTAATATTTTCGAGCTTCGCAATTGTTAGTTCTATACAAAATCATTAAAAAATGTGACGCATAATTTTTATCTACTCGCGGAATTTTTTTGTTCGACTTTTCCAAAAAAAAATTTTTGAAACATTTTTATGGAAGTACACTCCTGTTCAAAAGTATAAGTACAGTTTAAGAATTGGCATAACTTTTGTTTTTTTGCGGCCCCCCCTTTCCGCCGAGGACCAAAAAATGTCCTCAAATTTTCAAAGTGCTATAACTAGATTAGTTTTGGTCGGGGGACAAAACTGAGTATATTTTTGGAACGATCTCGTCGAGCTCTTTCCTTTGGGTCTTTTTTTTTAAACTTGAGCAAAGAATTTTTTTTTGGCGCGCAAGCGCGAAATTTTTTAAAAAATAAAGAAAAATAACGCATTTCCGAGAACATAAAATTATGTTTACTTATAAAAATCGAACAAAAACCAAAAAAATCGCGCAAAGCGCGAAAAATTTTTTTTACCTTTAAAAAGCATGTCGTCAAAAAATAGTTTATTTTTGGCATTTATTCACTTTTTTCTTTCAATTTTTGCGGGAGGGGGGCCGCATAAGTTTCATTTTTCTTTCTAACCCCAAAAAATTTGCGGCCCCTGCCAAAAAACAAGGGGCGCAATTTTTTTTAATTGTCAAAAATAGTAAAAAAATTGCTGATTTTTGGCTTTTATTTACATTTTTTTTATTTTTGCCCGCAAAATTTTTCATTTTTTTCTTTCCAGCACCCGAAAATTTGTCACATATGATTTGAATTTTAAAAAATACAGTATTCTGAAACAGCGTCAGAAGACGCGTTGGTATAACACACAAACCAGTGGTTCAAATTCATCCAGCTTTTGTTTTGCTATCTCAAAATCGCCCAATAAATGTAAATTTGACAAACTGGTTAGTTTTTTTGGCTCTTTTAAACTTTTATCGCATTCTCTACATACGTTTTCTTTGTCCTTTAGTTTTTATTTTTCTAGCTGAAAATTCTTCAAATTTTTTTAAATTTATTTTTTTACATTTTTAGAAACGGCGTTACGAAATGGCAGCCGCGTTGGAGCGCGTCGGCGCGAGCCAAATTTTCTCCGTCTTTTGCGTTGCGCGCGATGAGCGCCGCCATTGACGCGCAGCTGGCGCACGCACTCGCTTTTTCGCTTATTTCACGCGCTTCCGAGCGTCATCGAGTACTACAGCGCCTCTATCTGGAGTCGCTGGAAACGTTGGCGAGCGCGGAATTGGCCGGCGTGGCGTTCAATTGGCAGCGGGCGACGAAAATGGTGGCCGCTATGGTGGCGCAAATGGCCGACGTGGAGCGACGCGTTTTTCGCCTCTGCGGCGGCGTGAAATTCAATTTGGATGCGCCCGACGAAGTGGCAAAGGTTTTTTTATTGTGTCTTTTTTGCGCAAAAATAATTATTAAGAATGTTTTCCGTTATTTTTGGCGTAAGTACAGTAGCGGAAAAAAGTCTTCCATCATCTTTGCCAAAAATGTTCGAAACGTTCTTTCATTGTCGTTTTTTCACTTTTACTTGATAAACTATATATTTTCTGAAAGCTGAGAAAATTTTCTACAAAACCTGTATATTTGTTTTTTAATGATGTCTTTTTTGTGTTTCTGGTTGCTGATCAAGTTGGCTGAATTTAATCATTTTTTGGGGTGGAAAAAAGTCTTGCATCACTTAACATTTTTTGTTAAAACGAACAAAACGGCATTAACACGGGGAAGGCTGAAAAAAGCAACAAAGAATTTTTGTAGAGTTTTTACGCTCTTTCGAATTATGTTAAAGTAATTTTTTGTTAATTCCAGTTACAGTACTGAAGAGTGACACAATGCCAAAAACTCTTATAAAAATCGATTCTACGTATTTTTAGCAAACTTTCTTTCATTCCTTTCAGAAATAATCAAAAAAATGGGGTCGATTTTTTTGCTGTACATTGTTCCTTTACACCAAAGTTTTGTTACAAAATATGGCTCTTAAGCATTTTTACGATTCAAAACGAAAAAATACGTGTGCTAAATCACATGTACCCGTAGTAATTTTTAGCGTAAATCGATTTTTATACGATTTTTTGGCGTTACGTCACTCTAGAGTACTGTAACTGCTCAATTTTTACACAAAATTGAAAAAAAATCAAAATTTTTAATTAGTTGGCATTCATTTGGCGTTTTTCAACAAAACCAAATATGACACCAGAAAGAACGTTTCACGCTGCATCGAATGACGTATCAACTTTTGAAAAATAATACCAAAATAAAAAAGTTACACACATTTAAAATTATTACTTTTGCATAACTAGGTAAAAAACACCCTCAGAATTTTTTTTTCAAAATTTTCTATGTCATTCGAAATAGCGTAAAAACTCTACAAAAATGCCCCGTTGCTTCTCTCTGTCTTCCCCATATTAATGCAGTTTTGTTCGTTTTAATAAAAAAAGAGTTAAGTGATGCAAGACTTTTTTCGCCCCAAAAAGTGACTAAATTCAACCAACTTGATCAGCAACCAGAAACGAAAACATCTTTAAAAAAACAAATAGCGTAAATGTCATTCGAAAAAGCGTAAAAACTCTACAAAAATTCAGGTTTTATAGACAATTTTCTCAGCTTTCAGAAAATATATAGTTTATCAAGTAAAAGTGAAAAAACGACAATGAAAGAACGTTTCGAACATTTTTGGCAAAGGTGATACAAGACTTTTTTCCCCTACTGTATAAGCCGTTTGAAATTAAAATATTGATTTAGAAATTTTTACATAGAAGATTTTCACTGAAAAAATACATAAAATATGAAATTTTTATGAAAGTGAAATTTTAATCGTGTAAGAAATTATTTACTTTTTTAATACTTTTTACTTTATTTTAAATTCTTATTTTATTTCACCAAGCATTAAAAATTAGAAGTTAATTTTTTCGCAAAATTTTTTTTCAATTAGTTACACACATTTCCAGATGCTATTCGTGAAGTTGAACCTGACGGCACCCGAAAACGCGACGTGCACGCGACGCCATTTGTCGACGAACAACGCCGTTTTGCGCCAAATGGCCCACCCCGTCGCGCACGCCATTATGAAGTGGCGCAAATTGCAGAACGCGCATTCCGTAAGCGTTTAAATTATTTAAAAATTATTTTTTTGTTGCAAAATTGAGTATTGAATAGGAAAAGAGTTGTATTTCGAATGTTGTGTCGGTAAGTCTTTACATTTTTGTTAAAAAAAGTAATTTTAGAGCTTTTTTAGGCCCTTCGCCGACTTCTTCAAGAGGCGGCCATTCAAGCCAACGAAGATTGTCGTTTGAGGTGATTTTTTGAATAATATTTTTTTGTGTTTTTTGTGAAATGATGTTCGAAAAGATATTTGAATTCATACTGTTTTTATGTTTGGGATTATGTTTAATTATTTTTTATTATTACGTTCGCATTTTTACGTAATTCTTGAGCTAGCAAGTTTAAGAAGAGTTGTGTTCGTGCGTTGACGGATTGGTAAAGTATGGTAAAAGTTGTTATTATTGTATTTATCGTGACGAGTGAACAGGCAATGGTTTTGGTTACCCGACTTTTGCGCCCCAGACTTTTGCGCTCCGACACTTGTGCCCCAAACAAATACATTTGTGCCCCGAGCAAATCCGGGGCGCAAATGTCCGATTTTTCAGACTATTGTGCCCTAGCAATTTTTTTTGTAAATTTTCAAACATTTGCATCCCCTAATAAAATTCTGCGTTTTTGTGACTTTTGAAGTAATGAAATTTATTCATGTAAAAAACCTTTTTTGGCGTTTTTTCAGTGAAAAATATCTTTTGAAAATGAAATTTCTCTCGGGGCGCAAATGTCTTTTTTGTCGCGCAAATGTCCGTTGCGCAAAAGTCTGGGGCGCAAGTGTCGGGGGCGCAAATGTCGGGGAGCTAAAGTCTGGAGCGCAAATGTCTGCCAACGATGGTTTTATTAGCCCTGTTATATCAAAAGATTATCATTCAAAAGGCCAGCATTGTTTCACTTGATCCCGACGACGTGTTGAGCACATGTTGGACATCTGGACCAGGCTTTGTGTCGACAAGGTGTGAATACAAAAATTTCTCCATGATAACGCCAGACCGCACATGGCAAAAATCACCCAACAAAAAATCAAGGAATTGGGCTGTGAAGTTGTGCCTCATCCGCCATATAGCCTCCATCATATTACCATTTGTTCCGGTCTATGAAACACTTCTTGGCTGAAAAAAAATCAAAAACATAGAAAAAGTCGCAATTTGGATGTCCGCCTATTTCTTGTCACAGCGCAGCCAGTTCTTCGAGGAGGGCATTCGTTCTGGCGTGGAAGATGGTGAAAGGTCATTGATAATGATCATCAATATTGTTTAGATTGATATACTGTTGATCTTATAGTAAATTTTGTTTTACTTGAAAACTTCACGTTCGTTTGCACCAACCGAATATTTAAAAATTAACTTATTAATAATTTAAATCTCTATAATATATAAAAATATACTTAATTAAAATTCAATACAATATATACAGCTAAACATAAAATTAAAAATAGATATAAGTTTGTCGCTCTATAAATTTAATTAATTTTTAAAATGAAAAAATTTAAGAAATATTTAATTAATTTTCCTCTGGAAACCATACACCGCTTTTGGTTTAGAGGAGAATGGTAGTGAGCCGTAACTGTACAATTTATTTTTTTAGGACGCGCTTTGACAATTTCAGCGCCGTGGCCGGTCGAATTTCAACCGCGCGGCCTAACCTCCAATTTTTGCCCAAAGAGGCACTCGTCGCCGAGAAATATTCGACGCGCTCGGTGTTTGTCGCGCCGCCTGGTGGGATTTTGTAACATTATTTTTTGTTTTGTTTGCGTTACAATTATGTATTATTTTGATGAGTTTACTCGTTAGGCATGATTTTGATGGCAGCCGACTATTGCCAACTTGAGTTACGCGTTCTCTGCGAGCTGTCGGCGGATCACGCGCTGGCGCATCTTCTCTTACCCTCGAGCGCATTTTGCGATGATGATGCGGCGAAAGACCCATTTGAGCGGATCGCGCGCCAATTTAGTTCCTTCCAGTACAACGCACAGAATGCGAGAAGAAATGGCGGCACAAATGGGAAGCTCAGCGTTACCAAGTTGACTGCAAATGCTGCTAAAGCTGTGGGTGGAATTGGCAGCGGCGGTGTCGGTTCAAGTAGCAGCGATTTTTTTGCTTCTTTTTCGCCCGTCGTCGTAGATGTGGCAACGAATGTCGTCAACGTCGGCGGCGTTCCTAATAGTAATATCGGCGTATTCGAATGCGATCGCCAAAAAGCGAAACAGGTAGAAAAAAAGTTTTTCTTTTCGCGAATTTCTGACCCTTAAGATAATCTGTTTTTCAGGAAATTATGTTTGAAAATTTTCTTTTTTTGCATATTTCATGGTATAATGTGCTTCAGCTCTGCTACGCGATTATCTACGGTATGGGCGCGGAGACTTTGGGCCGCGAAATGCGAATTAGTAAGCTCGACGCGCAAAATCTGATCAATCGCTTCTTTGAGCTCTTTCCCAGTGAGTTTTTTCAATGCTTTATTACTATTTTTCTATTTTATCAAAAAGCTTTTTTTGGTCATTTTTTGGTGGATCGTGGAAATTAATTTACGGCAAGAATTTTTTTTATTTTCTTACGTAATTTCTCTTTAATTTGGCAAAAATTTGGTTAATTATTTACGTATTTTATTACTTGCAGAGGTTCGTTGTTGGATGGAGAAGTGCGCCGAACAGTGCAAGGAGCGCGCTCACTGCGAGACGTTCATGGGACGGCGGCGCGCGTTCTGCGCGCTGGCGGCCATCGGCGAGCGCGCTGGACACGAGAACCGCCAGTCCCGCCAGACCATCAACTACATTGTACAGGTGAGTGGAGATTTCGCATTTATTTGGAAAGTGGGTGCGAATGAATTTTTATTTATATCCTTTAAATTTTTTTCCAAGGGAACAGCGTCGGAAATGTTTCGCCAGGCGCTGGTGAATGTCGACCGAATGATGGAGGAGGAGTTTGGCGTTGAGGTTGCGTCGGACGGAACGCGGTGTCATCCAGTGCCGCCGCGCATCGTCATGCAGCTACACGACGAGGTGGTCGTCGAGGTTGCGGAAGCGGACGCGCACAAATGTGCTCACATTCTGCGCCGTGCCATGGAGAATGTGTTCGCGGCGCGCGGCTTCAAACTGCCGTTTCCGGTGAAGTTGTCGCAAGGCAAGTCCTGGGGCTCGTTGACCCCTATTTAATGTATATGGGGCGTTGTGAATTTAAATTGAAGTGGGGGGGGGCGGTGGTTTGCGTGCCCGCGATTTGTATGATTGTAAGTGTGCGCCAGGGGTGTAAAATTCCGTATTTCTTTTTGATAGTCATTTGATCTTCGAAAATCGACCATTTTTGAATATTTTTGTCCATCTCAACCTCATCAGTGATTTTTTTGAGAAAATATAAACAAAATTTGGTTCTCACCGGTTATCGGACCCCAAAAAAATTTATTTCGCTCATGTTTTAGGTTTTCTGGCACGGAGAATTCGAATTTAATTATGTTTCTTATTAATTTTGGTATTTTTATGCAGTTTTTGACATTTTCACTGGGGGTGGCGTATGGCGATCCTCCAACACGTGTACAATTCGGGATGGAGTAAGATCATAGCAGCGATTCTGACAACTCGTTTTTATATACAAAAATAACGAAATAATTATTAATTAATTTAAAAAATAATAATTATTTTTCTGTTATAAAAAACGAGTTGTCAAACGTCAAAATCGCGGGTTAGGCTGCTATGATCCTTCTTACCCCACCCTGAATTCTAAACGTGTTTGGGGGGTCGCTATACGCGAAGCAGGACGTTTAGCCGCCGCCGTTTAGCCTCCGGACGTTTGGCCGCCGCCGTTTGGCCCCCGGGCGTTTGGCCGCCAGGACGTTTGACCGCCAAATAATTTATAATTTTTTTAGCTTTTCTATTTATTTGACTTCGCTAAATTTTTAATTAAATGTTTTCCAAAAATCGGGTATACAAGTGGCGAAAACCACAGAGGGATAAAGCCTAGTTACCAGTGTTCTGCAAAGTGAGCAAAAAAACTGATTTTGTGCTTTTTTACGAAATTCGGCGAAAAAACACAAAGTGAGCAAAAAAAGCTCATCGCGTGTTTTTCATTGAAAGATTCTTCGTAGGACCCAATATTTTTTAATTTTATTTCAAATTTCAAGTCATATTTTCCAA
>SAUE01000271.1:12166-26594 GCA_009724625.1 Deladenus siricidicola | reverse complement strand
AATTTTGGCTAAATTTAAATTTCGACTTTCCCGCGCTTTTCTGGATTGCCCGAGTATCCCATCAACGTGGGCAATCCATATGTCAGCGGATAGCCCATTAAAAATCATGTTGATCTGTGTAATCAAAAATGCTCAAAACCCAAATATATGAATGCTGTCTGCGATAGAAAAAAGCGCGGGAAAGTCGAAATTTAACTTTAGCCAAAATTTGGAAACACTGATATTTTCAAATTTTTTCAAAAACTTTGCCAAGATTTTTGAAATTGATGTTATGAAAAAATCAAAATTTCAAATCTTGGCAAAGTTTTTGAAAAAATTTGAAAATATGACTTAAATTTGAAATAAAATTAAAAAATATTGGGTCCTACGAAGAATCTTTCAATGAAAAACACGCGATAAGCTTTGTTTGCTCACTTTGTGTTTTTTCGCCGAATTTCGTAAAAAAGCACAAAATCAGTTTTTTTGCTCACTTTGCAGAACACTGCTAGTTACCCTTCCCCCAGAATTTCGAAACTTTTTTTACGTATTCTAGACCAATTTTTCATGCTGATTACGAATATGATATTGGTTTTGCCAGGAAAAAAGTAGTAGTCCGACCCCCAAAAATCAGAAAACCACAGGTGGAACCAAGTTATAATTTTCGAAAAAAATTGAAAAAAATATTAAAAAAAATTTTTTTTTCGTTTTAAAACAAATTAGAAGAGTAAAAAATTATTAGCCTCGTATGTGGAGCTTGAACCTTAGGCTAAGCCTTGGGCGAGTTGGCAAGTCTCGTGGCTATGCTTAGGCTAAGCCTAAAGTTCCAGCATAGTAATTTTTAATGATTTCTAATTTACTTTGAAACGATTTAGAACAAAAAAAAATTAAATTTGTTATCGAAAATTATACCTCGGTCCCTCTGATATTTTTTTTGAAATTCTTGCCGGAAATATATAATAAATTTGATCAGCATATGAAATTACGTAGGAAATTTTTTTAAATTTAGCAAAGTCAGATAAATAGAGAAAAATTATAAATTATTTGGCGGCCAAACGTCCGGCGGCCAAACGGCGGCGGCCAAACGTCACTTACCGCGCTATATGCCACCCCCAGTGAAAATGTCAAAAAATGCACAAAAGTAACAAAATAAGTGAAAAACATTATAATTCAAATTCTCCGTGTCAGAAAACCTAAAAAAATCATTAAAAAAATTTTTTGGGAGTCCGATAACCGGTAAGAACCCAAAATTTTCGATTTTCGGATTTTTTTTTGATTGTTGGCGATTTTTCTTTGAAATCTGAAATTTACTTTTGTTATTCTCCTAGTGTGCATCAGGGGTGACAGGAAAATAAAATTTCATTTACGTAAGGGAAAATGGAAAGAACGTTTATTTTCCGCGTTTGGAAAACGGAAAATTTTAGGCCAAAAAAGCGGAAAATAGGAAACGGAAAATACAGATTTTTTTCAAATACATTTTTTCACTTTTTTCCCAAATACAGAAAATACAGATTTTTTTCAAATACATTTTTTCACTTTTTTCCCAAATACAGAAAATACAGATTTTTTATACCAAAATTGACAACGTTTTAAAAGCCAGTCCAGGCGTAATTAAAAATTTGCGCAATTTCAAATGATTCTTTGGTCAATTTTCGTAAAATGGAAAATGGAAAATTTTAGGCGAAAAAGGCGGAAAATGAAAACGGAAAATTTTGCCACCCCTGGTGTGCACCTCTCGGTTTTTGTTTATGAATTTTTTGATTGACTTTGAATCAATTTTCTTGAGCGTTTACTATTGTTCAATATTCATGAATGTGATATGACAATTAAAAATTGAATTTAATGTTTGGTTATTTTGGTTTGGATTAAGCCTTCGGTCATGGTCATGCAAGCTAAAAACTTAAAAATCAGCGGAATCAATCTTCGAGACTTTTATGCGAAATTTTAGCATGAAATTCATTTCACAATCACTTCACAATTTTTGAAATAAATTTATTTAATGAAAGATTCTTTTGCACCGACAGCGAAAAAGCATACAAATAAAAGAAGCCAAAAAAGTGGGGCGAAAAGGAATGAATGGTTTTGGGCGCAAAGAAAGAAATCGATGTGAAAGAAAATGATTATGCTTTTGCTTTGCTTAAATCATTCTTCGTCGAAAGCAAACCATATTATTTCTTTTTCTCTCTTCATTTTACAATTTTTTTCTTTCTCTTACGTCGTTTGCCCTTCAGCCGTTTTGGTTTTTGTCTTTAGAGGGGGGAATTTTTCGTCGTCGAAAATAAAATAAACCAAAATAACAATTTCTATGTATTATGTATTCATTCACCACACAGTGCAGCAGACATTTTTCCAGTGATGTGTGGTGCGGTTGTCTCTGCTGTGTGTTTGCGTGTTGGGGGGGGGGGGGNGTTGGCGGACGCAGAACAAATTATGAGTCATATAGATGAGGAAGGAGGAAGGGTTTGCCGTGGGGCGTAAAACTATGTATGTATGTATATGTGTGTGTGTGTGTCGCTCGCTCGCTCGTGTGCGTGTTTGTGTGAGAGGGCTGGAAAAGACATCCAGCTTTAATGGATATGGGGATAGAAAGAAAGGAAGGGGAAAAGGAAAGATCAATTGGTTTTGATTAGCTTGTAAAAGCAATAAAGAATATGATTATATGTTCAACTTTTTTCGCGTTTATTCTACAGGATGATCAATTTGAATTGGATTTAATTTTTTTTTTAATTTTTGTCGAAATGTCAAACTTCTTTTTTTCCTGAATCCTCAGACTCTAGGATTTTATTTAATACCAAATAATTTATAAAAATTTATTATACTAGATTCATTGTTTCATTTGTTGAGCAGTTCCGTATTAAGGAAGATGAAATTGCAGTTCTTCATACCTACCCCACCCCAGTGAAAATGTCAAAAACTGCACAAAAACAAAATCAGTAAAAATCATCATTAAATTCGAATTCCCCGTCCCAAAAAACCTAAAAGATCATAAAACATTTATTTATCATTATTAAACCGGTAATGGTTTGAGAAGTGGTTTAAAAACAGGTTTAATTACCCCTCTATGCACATTTTCATGCCGAAACTCGAAAAATAAATTCGGGACCCAGATAATAGGATATAGCCGCCTTCTTAAAGTGGAATGACAAAACCATTCGTTGCTAGTGTCAAAATTTTTTGAAACATTTTAGCGTAGTCAATAAGAAACCGAAGTCTCAGAAGAAATGGATTCGAACGGAACTGAGAATTGAAAAGTTTGGCCAAATTCTTGGAGGACCCGTATACCAGCATTCGAAGTTTGGCCAGAAACGCAGGAATGCCATCACGACAGTCAATTCAACGGATATTGAAGGTGCTGTTTTGTGTTTGTGTTTTGCCTTTGTTTTTTGATGGTTTTTGTTTGTTTTTGCTGTTTTTTTCTTTGTTTGTTCATGTTTATCAATGTGTTCATGTTGATCACGAAACTCGCGTTGTGCAGGCCACCTCACAATTGGATTTGACTGCTGGTGATGCAATTTTTTGAAAGGATTCTTTTTTTTCAGATGAAGTTCATTTTCACATCTACAGACAGGTGAACCACCAAAACTTTCGTTGTTGGTCTAAGGAAAATCCCCCGTATTGTGAAGAACAACCCCACTCGCCGCGAATTACCGTTAGACTCCAATTTTTGGTGTCGTCATTTTTTGTTCTAGTATAATAAATTTTTATAAATTATTTGGTATTAAATAAAATGCTAGAGTCTGAGGATTCAGGAAAAAAAGAAGTTTGACATTTCGACAAAAATTAAAAAGTCAGCCAATCAAATTGCGCCACCCTGTAATGTTTCTTGTTATTATTTTTTACTTTTTCTTCAATCTCATAAAATGAAGAAAGCAAAGTAAAACGTGCAAGTTTGGATTTTCTTGAAGATTGAGAAAGAACAAAAATGGAAAAAAGCAGGAGAAAAAGGAAAATAAAGAAAATAAGAAAGAAAGGGGAAAACAGAAAAGTGGGTATACATATGTATATATATATATAGCAGAAAAGGGAAAAGAAAACAAAGAAGGAAGAAAGCGATTGCGTTCTAACCTTTTCTTTCTTCTTCTTTATCTTTTTTTACATATCTTTTTTCTTTCTTTGTCTCTTTCTTCCACTTTTTTTTCATCTTTATATTTTTACTTTTTGTTTCTTTCTAATATTTATACAATTAGTCTTTTTCTTTTTTGCCATTTTTTCATGCCCGGGGTCTTCTTGGCTTTTTTTGCCAGTCCAACTTCTAATTTTTTCTTTCTTTTCTTTGGCACTTCTTTTTTTCTCCCTTCTTTCATGGTCATCAATGAGCAAAGAAATGAGAAAGAAGAATTAGGGGAAAAAAGCAAAGCCAGCAAAAATCACAGCAATTGATCCATTTTTTGCGGAGCAAACTTTTTTTTCTTGTTTTCTATTTCTCTCCATTTTCTCTCCTTACCTTTGTTTTCATTTTTTCTTTTCTTTTCTCTTTATTTATTTTTATTTTCTTTTGATTATTTGTTGTATAATTTTGGTTTTCTTTCTAGAATTCTAACCATAATTAGCGATCAGAAAGTTGGAAAGCGCAAGTACACACTACGTTTTTCTCCCACCCTGCGCACACGCACGCGAGCTTTTGCAATAGAAACTTGACAATTTGCACGTGCACAAAATTGCACAGCAATATTTTGGTACACGTCGGCTTTTGACGTGTCGCTTTATATGTAGCGCTCCTTTCTGTTTTGTGGTCCTTACGAGAAAGAACATAACTTCCCTCAAGAGAAAAAAAGTATTTCTTTCTTTCTATAAAGCACACGTCATCTTATACCACAGCACATTACTGGCACATTAACAAATTGTGCTTAAGTAATGTATCTAAGCAAGTGTTTTGCAATTTTGCATTTTGTATTGAACAACATTTTGTGAATAAAATTTATCCAAAAATGAACGAACTTGTAATCTTTTATTTCTGTTGTTTTCAATTTTTTGAATATTTTATTTATTCGGATATCTTAATTAATTTTTTTAATTTATTTTTGATTATTTTAGAATAAAAATAAATCATTTCACAATTTCGTTGCAAATTTTATCTTGTACAAATGTTTTTTGCTTTAAAATTTTTCTATTAAACTGCTATTATGGTATTTAACTTTAATAGTTTTAAAAGACATTTTTTCTACATCTGGACCAAATGAGCTAATCCCTGATACCCAAAAAAGTCGATGTCACCGATTCGGCTGAAATTCTACCAAAAGTTATATTGATATCAAACTAAGAAAATCTGCAAAGCTTAGCTTTTTTGGTCGTGTACTTTCTGAGATATGGTCATTCAAAGTCGGCTATAGGCCAAAAAATTCAATAAAAAATTGGGGCCAAATTAAACTGCTTTCCTCTCATTCGACGCGCCGTTTAAAGCTCTTTAAGAATAATATGAGAAAAAATTTAGACTTTGTTATGGCGAAAAAAACTTCTTTTGAAATTGGGGTAGTCGAGTGAAAATGGCCCAAAAGTGGGGTGTACCGAGTCTCAAAATACATAATTTTTCACACATATGTAATTACATAATTTTTCATTGTGAAACTAGTTATATTTTGAAAATTATTCAAATGATACTAACTTACATTTCACTTAATTTTAATCATTATGATTTTTACAATCACAATTACTGCTTAATCCATCTAAAAGAGCATGTAAGAATGCACATTTTATCCATTTGAGACATTATTCCAATTTTGTGTTCTAAACGTAAACGTAAAAAAACGCAAAAATCAGTTTTTCTGATAGACGGAAAATTATCATTTTTTTAATTTCAGACGCTTATTTGGGAATGGTTGCACGTCCTGGAATTTCTCAAACATTCTTTTCCTGGAGTAGAATTTTATGCTCTTTCGAATAAAAAAAATAAAATTGAGTAGCCGACTCGGTAAACCACTTTTGGGCCATTTTTTCTCGACTACCCCAATTTCAAAAGCAGTTTTTTCGCCACAACAGAGTCGAAATTTTTAATTTTAATTTTTTCACATATTTTCCTGAAAGAGCTTTAAAAGGCGCGTCGAATGAGAGGCAAGCGGTTCAATTTGGTTAACTCCCCAATTTTTTATTGAATTTTAAAGAAAATTGCACCTTTTGGCCCATAGCCGATTTGAATGACCATATCTCAGAAACTACTCGACCAAAAAAGCCGAGTGAAGGTTTTCTTAGTTGGATATCAATATAACTTTTGGTAGAATATCATCGACTTTTTTGGGTATCAGCCACTGGTCCAGATTTAGAAAAAATGTCTTTTAAAGTATAAATTACACGACAACGGTCCTAAAACATAAATTACAGTATCTGTACTATGGATTACAGTTATTTGACAATATGCATATAATAGATGTCTACTTTTTTGAAGTAAAGTCAAAGCACTGATTATAATGTATAAATACATACTGTATGTGATGTAATATAAAAGTATGAATACTCTAACATACATATATTATGACATCCAGGGATGTGACTTGAATCAATGAGTATTCATACTTTTATATTACATACAATATGTATTTATACATTATAATCAGTGCTTTGACTTTACTTCAAAATTAATCCAAAGCCACTCATTTTCACTAATTCATAAAAACTCCAGTTTTTCATAAAAATTGAAAATTCCTTTGAAGTATCTTTGGCTTTTTTTAACGTAGTTTTAGTCAAAAAAATTGAAAATGATTGGTGAAAAATGAGCGAGGTAATCGAAAAGATCCGGAAGATGATCTCATTTTCGGCCACTTTTTTTCTCATTTTCGGCCACTTTTTTCTCATTTTCATCAGTCACCCTCTTGTTTGTTCTCATTCATTTTTTCACCAATCATCTGAATTTTTTTTACTAAAACTACATAAAAATACGAGAATAGTTCAAAGAAAGTTTCAGTTTTTCTGAAAAATTCGAGTTTTTATTGAGCTTTGAAAAATAAAAAAAGACAAAAGAGGTGGGAGTCAAGTCAAAAACTGATTGTACATAATTACAGATTATATAGTATTTATTCAGTAAATATAGTATACGTAGACGACGGTATGTATTTCTATTTATCAGGGTTGTAACGGATGAAAATTGAAATTCCGAAAATCGAAAATTTGAAAAATCGATTTTCGAAAATCGAAAGAAAAAAATCATTTGAAAAAAAACCCATTTATAAAAATCTGATAAAAAGGGCAATTTGCGAATAATTTTAATCTAAATCTTTTAAAATTTTCTGTAGCGGGGCGTTTTCACTTTATATTTTGATTACTTTTAGTACATTACATCAATAAAAAATTATAAAAGTTTGAGAAAATTTTTTATGGTGAATTACGAAAGTTACGAATTACGAAATTACGGGGTTTTTAGCCACGAATTACGAAAATTAAATCTAGTTACGTATTACGAGTTACGAAAATCATTTTTCATAATTACGCACATCCCTGATCGCATTCATTTCATACACACATCATATCATTAAGTCAACACACCAAAGTAAATCAATGAAAAATTGTTTGGTTTAGGGGTAGAAGAGAAATGAGAATTTTGACAGCGAAGAATGGCTGTGGGGAGGCTACGGTAGTCGCTCTGCTGATGGCGGTCAGCGTTTTTATTTGCGTGGTGGACGCAGATCTGTTCACGTCGGTGGCGGATCTGCAGAGGCTAATCCACGCGGAGAAGGAGATTCCCGAGCTCATCAACAACTACATCCAGCTAGAAGAGAGGCGTCTCAAGGCGCTAAAAGGGTATTTTTGAAATAATTTAAAAATATTTTGAAATATATTTAAAATATTTGAAAAAATATTTTTCGGTTTACATCACTTTAATATTGATTTAATATTGATTTTTGGTACTGAATAGTTGAATGGTATTGTTGAATAGTCGGATAATGTATAGTCGGATACAGTATTTTTTAGTCGGAATACCTTATTATCGTATATACTAGCTTACAGTATTTGATATAGTATCGTAGTTTAATACTGGCTATATTTCAATATTTGATATACATATATAGTAGTTTATTAATGGTAATTTTGCGAGGCTACCGTTGTTTAATCTTTTCATATTTTTTTAACAAAAATGGCCAGTATGGCTCAATACTCAATACTTGTCAGATGTTTTATTTCTACCGTAGTTCATCGTTGACTATTTTGTAAAATTTTGCATTTTAATTTTTATACAAATTACATGAAAATTTGCAATAAATTTTGCACGAGGGGTAATACAAAATTAAATTTTCCATTTCGAAAATTAAAATAATTCAGAAAATTCTAAAGCCCTTAAGTTCGCACAACCACCCACCACTACAGTAATTATTACCACACTGTAGCGGGTAGACCCAGAATTTTGGTACTGTTAGGTTATGGTACTACGTAACTTTCAACCTGTTTTATTGAACAGTATATAAAGCTACAGTACACGCACACATTAAGCTCACTAGCTAAGATGGGCAACCGCTGCCCTTTTCCTTTTCTATGCCACAGCAGCTAGAGTTAAGCTGCCCTTTTCCATCAAGAATGTTTTGACTTGTGTAGAAGGTTGCATTCTATTTTTTTCTGACTTCCTCTCTCATCTTTTTCTTGCCGTAGCTAACGCAGGACATTTTTGGTGATTGTTTTATATACATACGTATGTTGTAGGGTGGTGGACAAATACCGTGTGTCGAACGAGCAGCTGCAGTTGAACCTCGAGAGCGTGTCGAATCCCATCAATGCTTTTCGTATGATCAAGCGCATGGCCAACGAGTGGCACGACCTAGAGGAGCGCATGCGCGCCGACTCCGTCGGTGAATTTCTGCGCGAAATGCGTGAAAACGGACAAACGCCGTTTCCCGAGGACGTGAGTTGTTTGTTTGTTTGTTTGTTTTTCTTGCAATTAGGATTCTTTTTTTCTTTGTGTATATGACCCATAGTATGGTTATACCAGTGTTTTCCCCTTTTTCAAAAAATGAAATTGAACCGACAAAATGAACTAGAAAAAAGTTCACTTTATTTCATCAAATCAATTTGAAAAAAAGTCAAATTCAAATCGCCAATTCAAATCAATTTGAAAAAAAGTAAAATTCAAGACGCCAGTTCAAGTTAATTTGAAAAAGTTCAAGTTCAAAATGCCAGTTCAACTTGAACTTTTAAAATTTTATTTAAAACAGCGGCTTTTATTTTAATTATTTTTGTATTTCTAGTTAATTTAAAAGAGATGCGAAGCGGATAAAGTTTCCCAATCAACGAATACGACGATTTCAAAATGGAAAATTCAAGTTGAACTGGCAATTTGAATTTGACATTTTTCAAATTAACTTGAATTTGAAAAGTTCAAATGGTTTTTTTGAAAAGAAATTTTTCCTAATTACTTATCAACCTTTGAATTGCCCATATTCGTCCACACTTTACACTCCCTCCCATCCTTATTACTCCCTCCATCCTTATCTCGAACAGCACAACTATGAACATAATACCAGTGTTTTCCCTCTTTTTCAAAAAATAAAAAAAAGTTCAAGTCACCAGTTCAAATGAATTTGAAAAAAAATTCAAATTCAAATCGTCAGTTCAACTTGAACTTTTTTTTTTTTGAACTAGCGGCTTCTAATTTAACTATTTTTGATAAATTTTTTATTTTTAGTTAATTTAAAAGAGATTCGAAGCGGACAAAGTTTCCTAATCAGCAAATACAACGATTTTAAAATGGAAAATTCAAATTGAACTGGCGATTTGAATTTGAACTTTTTTCAAATTAACTTTAAATGGTGACTTGAATTTGAAAAATACAAATGAATTTCACTTGTATTGAAATGGGAAAATATCATATATATATATATATATATATATNGTCTCTTGCGGCTGCAAGACACTTACCGCCTCGATACCAAACAGCTCGCCGACGGCGTCATTCGCGGCCGCAACGTCAGCAAACCGCTCAGTGGTAGGCCAAGCTATATTCTTTGGTATTATCCAATTGTGCTATTCGTTGTTGTTAATGATCGAAAGATTGTTACCGGGGATGCCCAAATGTTCAATTTATGACTTACGGTCAAGGCTGGGGAAATTCAAATAATTATGGAAAATCTGCAAGAGAGAACAAAAAAGTAAAAATTAGTTAACGGATTTTCAATTAAACAATTAACATAATCTGTTTTATTTTGCTTACTATGAAATAATAGATAATATGTTAAATTATACGAGCAGACGCTGTGATCTTTCCCTCGTTTTCGTTATCTCTGCGCACTTTACATTTTTCCTTTTAATTTTGCCTATTTTTTCGCCGATTTTTTTAATACATATTAAACAACCTTTTGGTTTTTTTTCTATGACCTTAAGTTTACTACATATAGCGTATGTAACGAAATGTTCCGTCCGCAGTACTGGTCAGGCCCGGATCGAAAAGTGTTTACTGGCGACCCTCTCCTAAACCGACCGAGGGCAAGGACATGGCAATATTTGGCTCCAATTTTGGCGCAAAATTTGAAATGATCAATTTAGACTCCCCCCCTCTAAAACCGATAGCAGGCGGGAATTCAAGTTTCAAATTTTCGACTTTAAATTTATGGTGGAATTGCGTGACATTTGTGGATCAGGGCTTTGAAAGACATTTTTTTGAAAAATATAATATTGATTTTGGTGACTCTATCGCAGTATACGCGTCCCATGGAAATATACGCGTTCCATGGATATATACGCGTCCCAATGAAAAAAATTCAATTTTTCATAAAATATAGAAAAAAATTAATTTTTCGTAAAAAATAGAGGGCTATTCAGGCTACTACCAAATTGGGTGGCCCGGGAAAAGTTATAGAGGTAGACGAATCGAAATTTTTCAAGAGCAAATATGAAAGAGGAAGAAAAGAGAATGGGGCTGGGTATTCGATCTTTTGAAAAGACAAACGAATGAAGTACGGCTTTTTCTTGTGGACAGACGTGATGCGGGAACGCTGCTTCCAATTATTGCCCAGCCCGTTGAATATCAAACTATCATCATTTCTGATGGTTGGCGCGCTTATGGGGGAGTAAAAAACTTAGGCCAATCAGTCCGTCACCAATTCGTCAATCATAAGCAGAATTTCGTCGATCGCAACGATCGGTCAACAGGGAATAGAGGCAACATAGGAACAACATTTAAATCGTGTTAACCAAGAAGCATTCCCCACTTATTTATTTCAATATGTTTTAAACGATACCTATTTTTTTCCAAGGGACGCGTATATTTCTATAGGACGCGTATACTGCGCTACAGCCCTTTTTGTTTTATAACTATTATACTTTTTTGGAGGGAATTCAAAATTCAAATCTTCGACGTTTTTTGTTTTGTTAGTGAATTGCGTGAAAATTTTGGATAGTGGGTTTTTAGGGGCGTGGAGTCCGAATTTTACATTTTTTTAACCCCGCCTACTTTTTTGGGCTGAAATTTCAATTTCAATTTTTTTGCGAATGAAGCGAGATGTGCGGGGGGGGGGGAGGGGCGAGCGAAGCGAGAGATGCGGGAGACACTCTCGTTCCGGACATACACTCAAGTCCCGCACATTGCCCCGTAGATGTCCCCCCCCCTCCTTCTAGTTTTATATACTAATTCGAGTACTCTTGGCAAGCTGTATGTTTATCAAATATTAAATTTTTTTATAAAAAATTAGAGACTTATCAAAAAATTCATATCATTGTTAAATAAAAATAGGCGATAGCAGACAATTAGAGAAGAAAGTAAACTTCAATTTTTAATTGTTATCGCAAGATGTGCCTTAATATCGGCCATTTGAGGAATTATTATTGTATACACTTAATTTTCTAAATTCTAAAAATCATAGTAAAGGTGACCTGACATTTGCGGACCCGATATTTGCGGACGACACTTGCGGACGAAATAATTATCAATTTAAAAAATAATAATTCTTTTTTTGATATAAAAACGAGTTGTCAAACGTCAAACAAAAAAAAATCGCGTGTTAGGCTGTTATTATCTTCTTCCCCCAAACCGAATTGTACACGTGTTGGGGGGTCCCTATCGCCACCCCCAATGAAAATGTCAAAAACTGCACAAAAATAACAAAATCAGTAAAAACATTATTAAATTGGAAATTCCCGTCTCAAAAAGCCTTAAAAAACAACCGAATTTTTTTTGTGCCCTGATAAACCACAAGAACCGAAATAACATTTCATTTATTTAAAAAATTGGAAATTTTTAAAAATTATTTCGTCCGCAAATGTCGTCCGCAAATGTTCGTCCGTAAATGTCGGTGTGCCATACATTTTGTACAGCTAGCGACTGCTTCGAAGTTGGTCGTCACGCCTACAACAACGAGGACTACTACCACACGTTGCTGTGGATGCAGGAAGCTGCCGATCGCTCGGCGGCGCGGCGCGCCGCCGGGCGCGTCGAAAGCACGCCCGCCGAAGCCGACCTGCTCGAGTATTTGGCGTTTGCGCTTTACAAACAAGGCAATCTAAAACAAGCGCTGCGCATGACCGATCGCCTTTATGAAATCGGTGAGAAAGTCTGTTTTTGTCCGTATAGAGAAAGGAAAGAAAAGTTTTCACGTTAAAAAAGGTTAAAAAATGTTTATTTCGAAAATTGTTTTTTCATATTTGTGATTCCTGGAAACTTAGCTGTGAAATATGTAACCTTTAACTGTAACCGTGGGAAATCTACCTGCGGCAGCGATGAGCCTGCACCGGCCGTACCAAGGGCTGCAAGATGTGCGCCTGGCTCACCATGGTCCACAACCGTTTTCCAGGACAATGGAGCACGCGAAAAAGCCAAAAGAATATTAAAAAATGTTTCTAGCACCAAATCACCCGCGCGCCAAAGGCAACATCAAATGGTACGAGGACCAGTTGGCCAGCGAGGGCGTTCGTCGCGTCGACTATCGCCGTAATGTGCCGCAGCGGGTCGAGAACCCGCGTCCGGAAACTAACCTTGAGACGCACGAGCGCGTCATTTACGAGGCGTTGTGCCGCAACGAAGTGCCCGTGGTGAGTGATTTTTTCGAAAATGTTTAAATTTAATTTGTCAAATGTAAACACATTGCAGTAGTTTCTCATAGTTGGTCCGAAGTAAAATTTTTTAATTCGGAATACGGAATTCGGAATTCCGGGGCCAAAAATGGCCGGAATTCCGCATTTCGGAATTAGGAATCGGAAGTAAGTAAAAAAAATTTTTTTTAATTTTTTTTAATTTCTGTCATGTTTGCTTTCATTTTTTACTGAAAATAACAAATTTCTAAAATAACTAGCATATGTAAAAAAAAATTAAATACCAGAAAATTAACCACCAAAAATATGAAAGCAAATAGACAGAAATTTATGGTAAATGGTAATGCATTTAAAAATTTAAAAGTCGTTTTTATAGTCCAAAAACTTCCGAATTCCGACTAGGAATAGCCAAAAACTCGGAATTCCGAGGCCAAAAATGGCCGGAATTCCACATTTCGGAATTCGGAAGTCGGAATTTCGCCCAACCCTGGCTTGTCCAGGAGTGTCGAAAATGAATTTGAGATTTCGAAAATCGAAAGATCCTCGTGATTTTTAAAATCGAAAAACGAAAATTGAAAGGAAAAAACACCGAAAATCAAATTCGAAAATCGAAAATTTTCTCACCCCTGATACACACCAGAAGTGCTAAAATTTACAATTTACGTATTTACGGAACAGGACGTTTTGTCACCGCCGTTTTATCGCTGGGACGTTTTGTCGCCGGGAAGTTTTCTCGCCATAATTCTAAATTTATCCCAGCGCATTCTATTCCCAAATTTTCTATTTGTAAACGGTTTCATTGCGCAATTTTTTAAATTCAAAAAGGCCTTAGGCTCACCACCCGAACCAGAACCCCCAAGGCAAACTTAGGCTACTTGCCAAGGCTATGCGGAGCTTTGAGCCTTAGGCCCTCACCACCCGAACCAGTAGGCTACTCACCAAGGCTATGCGGAGCCTTAAGCCTAAGTCTTAGGCTACTTGCCAAGGCTATGCGGAGCCTGAGCCTTAGGCTTATCCACTCACCACTACCTATTTAAAAAATGTCGTTCCGTTATCAAGAAATTATCGATAAAAAATAAATATTATTAAATTTATTTGCTGAAAGCAGAATGGAATTAATCAAAAATCCGAACTAATATCAAACACGGCGACAAGACGTCCCGGCGACAAAGCGGCGGCGACAAAACGGCCTCGACAAATCGGCGATAAATAAAACGGCGGCGGCAAAACGTACCGTACCGACGTATTTACGACTTTTTGGGTTCAAGATTTACGTTATAAGGAAAATCGGTGATGCGACATTTCGGGATTGCCATTTCGGGATCGGACATTTCGGGACAGACATTTCGGGATCGGACATTTCGGGACGACATTTCGGGATTGACATTTCGGGACGACATTTCGGGATTATACATTTAATTTTTTTCAAAATTTTTTGCAGGTTTCATACCTTGTTCTAGTTCTATCTGATGTGCTGATTTCGAATCTGAAAGAATTTTTCACCGGACTTTAC